>CAHIKZ030001228.1:150000-220000 GCA_903632075.3 Acanthosepion pharaonis
TTATTAGACAATCCTTGTCAGTTGAATTTAATAAAACTTGTTTGAATAAATACTTGCTTCTAAATATAAAATTTGCTAACCTTCAAGGAGATTCAAATCAGTAAAGTTGAGCTAGCCTGTGATTACTTTGCACTCATGTTCTTGTCAAAAGGCATAAATCTATCTATCCTCTGCTTCTGTCTTTTTTTTTTTTTTGGCAGTTCAGGTTAAAATACTTACTAGTATATAAACTAGGGAATGAGTGTTAATTCACCAAAACTGAAATATATTCAAAACTTAAAGATATAGATAAGAAAAGTTGTATATAAGTTTATTTCAATGAAATTAAATAACCAATCTTGTTTTTACCACATGAGAGATAAAACAAAACTTTTATGGGTTAGATAAAATTTTAGTTTGAAATATTTATTTTAAAAGTTTATTATATTTTCCTTGTGACAGCTGTCTTAACATCTTGTTATAAAATTAAATGTTCTTGTTTAATTTTATAACATTTTTATAGTCATGTATGTTGGCTTGGGAAAGGAATAATTCTTCTAGATATTTGGAAAAATCCAGAGCACAGATTTATATTTTGATAAGATTCGATAGTGTCACTCTTGAGAATTTTTCATCTAAGTTATTTTCACTTTTAATATGCATGGCATTTTTTAGATCAAAGTTGCGGTTGAATTTATTTCTATGTATAACTAATACATTTGATAAATTGTTATGTATTTTGTGTTCAGAGATGCATTTTTTAAAAATTTCTTCACGTTTCTCCTAATGTATTGTGAGGAGCAGTTGTGACAGTTTATTTTATATATTCTTGCTTCAGAATTATTATTGTTATGGGTCTTTTTTATTCTAATCATATCCATAATAGTTTCGGATGTGGTTGTAATTATTTTGATATTGTTAAGATTGGATATATTATTTTGAATAGAAGATATTAAGGAGTTGGTAGGTAGTATTATGTTTTTATCTAGTTTATTGTTGTTAATAATGCTATCTTTTACATTGTTGTATATTTAGTATGCCTTTCACTTTCCAATACTTACCTGAAGAAGAAATATACATAGAAAACATTTTCAAAAACCTCCAATATCCTCATTATTTCATCCACAATGCTAATAGAAATTTCCTCAAGCAACGAAACGCATTGGTATAAAATGTTTCTTTTCGTGTCTTTTATAAACACATACACATAACCTTGCAACAGAGAATATATAAATAAGAGAGAATTAGTATTTCCTTCATGTTCCCTATTTGGCTCAGTTCCAAACAAAGTTTGTTTATATGAAGTCTTTACAAATTTATGAAATTTTGTTAGGAAAAAAAGGGTTTTTATATGCCATAAATGACAGTATAACAGCTCATACATGTTATAATTAGTGCTAGTCTTGTTGAAACTCATTTTTCTTGACAGTTATATCTTGTATCTGTGTTTGACAAATATACCACTGGTAGTACTTCATCATTTCAGTGGCATCTATGAACCCCTTGCATCCCCATTTTACGATAAAACTTTATATTTCAACTAAAATTTTATCCATGCTTTCTTTTTGACATAGTTCAAAACTAGTTACTTTTTGTGTATCTGCAACAAATTTGATTGCAAATGTAAAGGTTATCAGGTCAAAAAATGGAATCGGCATGCTGGGTTTAAATTCTAAATCAGTTTTGTTCCCTTTGCATTAATACCCTTGCAAAAGGCATGAATACATCTTTCTCCAACTGTGGGTTAAATATAAGGGTCGAGTGGAATCACTTGCCTTCAGTGGCAGTCAGTCCAGGAAAAAAAAAAACCTGAAATATATTCAAAACTTATTTCAAAATATAGATAAGAAAGATGCATATAAATTAATTTCAATGAAATTAAATAACCAGTCTTCTTTTTTCCACATGAGAAATGAAGCAAAACTTTTATGGGTTAGATAAGATTTTAGTTTGAAATATTTATTTTAAAAGTTTGTTTATATAATATATTTTCCTTGCGACAGCTGTCTTAACATCTTAGAAACATTATCGTTATTTGCAAATAATTAAAACCCGACCTGAATAAAGAGGGGGCTCTGTCAGGGTAATGCTTGTCATTGAATAAAATGGAATCTGAGCCATTAAAATTCCAGCTGAGGAAATTGCATTCACTTCACACTAAAGGCATGAATCCATATCTTTTCCCTCTAGCTATAGTGAAATAGTAGGGAAGACTTTACTCTTTAGACTTGATAGGATAAACAATTTAGAAGAAAAATAACAGTGAATTTTCAGCCAGGCTGAAGAAGATGGGCTCTGTCAAACCATCTTGTACTTGGCCAGTGGTTCCCAACCTTTTTTTGGTCATGCCCCACTTAAGCATCTCTAATGTCATAATGTCCCCCCACCTGTAACATATAATTCATATTATTCAAAAAGTGAACTCCTATTCATGCAGAAGAAACCTACAAGGCCATTAACTTAACTTTCCTTAAGAACTTGTGACTGCATATATGCAATAGTATTGTAATTTCATTTTTTGAATTTTACAATATTTATAAAAATATTGTGTTACTAATACATACATACATACATACATACATACATACATACATATATATTTGAAAAGATTCTTACAGGTACAAAATTTTATTATAGCAAGGAATAAGCGGAATGTAAAGGACATAATTATGAAAACTAAGAACTAAAACAAACAACCGGTTTCGTCCCAGTACTCCTCAAGTTTGATACACTGGGAATATTTAATCATAAGCTTAAAAACAAAAAAAAACATTCAATGAGGGGGGGAAAGGGGGGGGGAAATTTTTTATATATGATAGAAAGAACTAGAGCTCAATCACATTCAAGCCCAACAAGCAATCTCTCTGTTTACAGAGAAACGGCCTGCGGGACTTGATGTAAATGGACTCGAGAACCTTTAAATGATATGCAAAATTAAAATTCTGGGGGGTAAATGTTGTTTAATTCTAAAATCCAGACGCTGAGACGTTCTGCCTATGTAGTCACATCCGCAACCACATTTAAATTTATATATAACTGAATTAATATGAAAGGGAGGCAGAAAATCCTTGCGCCTGGAAGAAAGAATTGGTTGAGTAGAAAATATTACTCTCACATTAGCAGCATAAAAACACTTACTAACGGAATGTGAAATTCGCCTTGCTAGTTTTTCACCTTCTCTGCCAATGTAAGGAAGTCGTAAATAAATTGGACATTTCTTAACAACATACGGTCTATCCTTACTAAATTTTCAATGACATCATGCATAATGGAATCCAAAATGTTCAACGGATAACCATTTTTAGAAAGAGTCATTTTTATAAAGTCCAATTCACCGTAGAGGAAGGAATTTGAGCAAATTTTAAGAGATCGAAAAGTCAACGTTCTAATTAAATTAATTTTTCGTTGACGTGGACAAAAAGAGTCCCAACGGACATATAAACCTGAAAAGGTAGCCTTCCTAAATACTGAAGTCCAATAGCCATCATCACCCTCACGGACCAAAACATCCAAAAAGGGAAGACAACAATTAAACTCCTTTTCACGGTAAATTCTAAGGACGAATGAACAGAATTTAATACAGAGAAAAAGGTGTTGGCTTCACCCTCATTATCAAAGAGGCAGAAAATATCATCAACATACCGATGATACATCAGAGGTCGATTAATTTGTGAAAACAGCAAAACCTCATGAAAACCAACAAAAATATTAGCAAGCGTAGGACCCAAAGGCGATCCCATCGCTAAACCGTCTATTTGACGATACATAATATCACCAAAGCTAAACTCTACAGACGTAGTGGCAAACTTCATAAGTTCTCTAAATATACCCTCAGAAAAATCCGGAGGACGTAGAGAAGAGCGATATAACATATCACAACAAATCTCCACTATCTCTAACAAAGGGACACAGGTAAATAAAGACACAATATCAAAAGAGCACATGAAACCACCGCTAGAGGGAACACTGTGTGTAGATTTCACAAATGTAAATGAATCCTTAACACAGTATGTGCTAAAATGCAACAAAACAGGTTGCAATAGTATTGAGAGCCAACCAGCAACCTTATGCTGGGCCGACCCAGTCATAGATAAAATGGGCCATAATGGGACACCATCTTTATGTATTTTTGGCAACCCATATAAACGGGGACGAATTGACCCAGTGGGCCTAATATCTTCAGAAATAACAGAAGATAATAAACCACCTCTGACCCACTTTAATAATTGTCGTTGGAATTTGGCTTCTATTGAAGCAGTACAATCATGGGTCTTAACTGGACCTAATTTTAGAAATTTCGATGGATCACCAAGAATATTCTCCATCTTAGAAATATAATCACAAAGGTCCAGAAGAACAACACCGACACCTTTGTCGGGTTTAGTAATAACAAGATTGTGGTTGTTTTTTATTTATTTATTACACGACAGTGCTGTTCACCCCATTTAGAATCAGAAAAAGAAACAGAAGATCCAGCATAGGAATGGGCGAGACAATTAAGTTCAGCCTTAAAATCACTCAGAGACTGAGGAGAGCAAGGTTTAAGTCTATTATCCTGAGCAAACAGAACTTCAAACTCAGAAAATATTTTTTCATGATCCGGCATAGAAAAAGGAACACAAAAGTCCAGACCGTGAGCCAATATAGTAGTTTCAATCTGGGTTGGCTCATAAGAAGAAAAATTAAACACAATTCCCTCCACAGTAGGTTCATGACTGCATCCAAAAAGGAGTCTAATTGTTGTCTTCCCTTTTTGGATGTTTTGGTCCGTAGAGGTGATGATGGCTATTGGACTTCAGTATTAGACTCCTTTTACATTTACCCCCCAGAATTTTAAATCCGGCCGCTAATAAAAAAGCCAACTAGTGAATACATCCGGGTCATCTATAGCGGAACACGCTATAACTAGCAGGGAATGTGTTGCTGGTTTGAGTGTTGACTGTTTTTCCATTCTGGCGAAGTCACACTCTGCATATCATTTGAAGGTTCTCGAGTCCATTTACATCAAGTCCCGCAGGCCGTTTCTCTGTAAACAGAGAGATTGCTTGTTGGGCTTGAATGTGATTGGGCTCTAGTTCTTTCTATCATATATAAAAAAATTTTTTTTTTTCCCCCTTTTCCCCCCCATTGAATGTTTTTTTTTGTTTTTAAGCTTATGATTAAATATTCCCAGTGTATCAAACTTGAGGAGTACTGGGACGAAACCGGTTGTTTGTTTTAGTTCTTAGTTTTCATAATTATGTCCTTTACATTCCACTTATTCCTTACTATAATACATATATATATATACTTTATCATGGGATATTACATTAGAACATTACACATGTTCTAATGTAGTATCCTATAATAAAGAATATTGCTCTACTATTGTATTGATCCCTATTTTTAAATTAATGTAATGAATGTTTGAATTTATTATTATTTGATTTGTTCTTATTTCATTTGTGTGTATGTAATATGTAATTACGCATATACATACACACACACAAATATTTTGATCTATGCATACTGTATATGCACTGTATGCATTAACTCCCACAAACTCACTAGGAAAAAAATTCACTGTTAATAATTCATTCTTGAATTGCCCCCCCTGTGGAAACTTGCCCTAGACATATTCCCTGCTGTGATACCAAAAGTACATGTGAGGACTCTATGACTTGAAGGGGTTACATGACTCAGAAGCAAGATATATTTATGAAATTCTAATATTTAGAAGAAAAAAATGCTCAAATATAATATTCAGTTTAACATCTTCTTCATCTTTGTGCCATATCCCTTTAGGACATTGGCAGGCATTGTTCTCCACAATTTTCAGTCTTTTGTAGCTCTTAGTAAATTTTGTCTTCTTGCTATCTCTCCTAAACCTTTCTCCAGGATATATTTACTGAAAATCAACAGATAGGTTATACATTGTTTTCCTCTGACCCTCTTGCCTTCAATCTCTCCTGATAGTGACAAATTTTCTAAGCCCTCTTTCCTCCTTATGTGCCCTACAAATTTCAACTATCTCTTTCTGATGTTAAGTATAAGCATCCCTTTTGTTTCCATTTTATCTAAAACATTGTCATTGTTCACATGTTCTATACATGGCATTCTCAGCATCCTTCTGTAGAAACACATTTCTGTTACTCATATCTCCTCTTCATCTGTAAGATTGTCCAGTAGTCACTGCAATATAGGAGGACTGATATTATGTGACAGCTCAGTACACTTTAGTTTGCTTCTAATGAAATTTTTGTGTTTCTTAATATATTGCTTAGTTTCTAGAAGGCTTCTTTGTCTATTCTGATGTAAAAATTAAATATTGCATAGCAATTCAGTACACTTTCTAACAAATTTTCCTGTTTTGTAATACTTTGCTTAGTTTCTGGAAGGCACCTTTTTCTATTCTAATGTAAAAAATTAGATTTTACGCAGTAGTTTCCTGTTTCTTAATACTTTGCTTAGCATTTGTAGGACGTCTTTTGCTGTCCCAAATCACTTTAAGATTTTGGTATCACATTTTCCATGTAATGGAAATGGAAGATTGTTGTTCCAGTCTTGGTAGGGCAAAGAGCCTGTATGCCTAGAAAAATCAACATTTGAGATCTTGGATTTTAAAAGGTTTTGAGCACTAACACTGATGATAGAACATATGACTAATTAACCAAGTGGGTAATTTTAGAAGAAGCCCCTCTGTTATCTTTCTGAAAATGTAAGGAGATAAGAAATCAGTTTCTTGCCTAAACGATTTTGGGGGGAGGGTCTTCAGGAAATAGCGTAATTTTAATTCTCCAGTAAAGATTCTGTGCTACCAAAATCAGCCTCCCCACCTCAATAGTGGGCTTGGATGACTGCAGATTCAACCAATTATCTTCTGAATCCTTGACGACCTCTTTTTTTCCCTCTCTTCATCACCCACCTGATACTTGTCTTCCTTCCTTCCTCAGTTCATCACTTTCTACTTCTGAAAGATGTTGTCCATTTTATGATTGCCATGGTAACAGACAGGTAAAAGGAAGGTGCAGGTGGTTTTAGGCAGTGTTAGTGTTGGTGGGGAGAGCACTGCCCCTTGGGAGGGGAAAGGGTTTTAGATGCTGATGTCACCCTAATGATGGGTGATTCATCACTGCCCTCTCCCTTCTCTTGTCTCATCCCATCCGTTTTTTTTCCTCTGCTGGAAGAATTTCCCAGGTTCTGCAGACTCCAACATAGATTTCCTGTGGTAATTTCTTTTTGCTTTCTCTGAAACAGACATTTGTAGGAAAATGTTCTTATTCACAGAGAGAAGCTTTACATACATTCTCTAACTCGCATACAAAAGCATTTTTTGCATCAGATATTTTTTTTTTGTTATTATTACTTTTAGTTTACAAATAAATTTTGTCAGCTCTAGTTCTTTATTTTTGTTATAATTCAGTAGATGTATGAAGTGAAGGTGGAGTACTGAAAAGTTCTCAGTTGAACACACTTCCCAAAATCAGTATTTGAATGCCCTAACATCAGATTATTGTGTGTTTAATCAAGATCCTTTCAGCATCCCCTTGTAGTCATTGGTAGTGTAGTTGTTTATTTTCTGTCTTATACATTTGTAACATTTTGCTGTTGAGAGTTATCTCACTTGCATTGACAGCACCAGGGTGACAGTGTCCTTGTTATGACAATGGCAGACTGTTTATAAAACCAAGAGATGAAAAGAGTATGTAAAAGAGCAGACTAATGCGACACTAATTGAAAAAAGTATATTTTGAAAGAGTCACAAGATAGAAAAATCTAATAATAGTAAGGGCTTAACAAAATATCTTGAGTAAACTAGTATTGATATAAAATTCTTCTGGATATAAAATGGGGGATCGGTCTTCTATTGTTATTAAGTAATAAACTGATCCCCCTTAATTACTATATATTAATAAGTGTAAATACTTATATATGGAAACCTTCAAATAATGAGAAGGGATTAACAAAATATGCCATCATTTTTTATGGTATGGTCCATATTAGTATTAATATAAGATTCTACTGGACATAAAGTAGGGGATCAGTTTCCTATTTTTACTAAGTAATAAATTGCTTAACAATAGATGCCCTCATTTTTTATGGCATGCGTAAACTAATATAAGATTCTACAGGAAATATAGTGGGGGATCAGTTATCTATTATTATTAAATAATAGACTGATCCCCCTTACTATATGCAAATAAATAGACTTAAAGACTTACACATAAAAACCTTCAAATAATGGGAAGGGATTAACAATAGATGCCTCATTTTTTTATGGCATGAATAAACTAATAAAATATGATATTCTACTGGTAATAAAGTGGGGGATCAGTTTTCTATTGTTATTAAGAAATACACTAATCCCCCTTAATTACCATATGTAAATAAATAGAACTTACACATAGAAACCTTCAAATAATGGGAAGGGTTTAATAATAGATGCTGACATTTTTTATGGCATGAGCAAACTAGTATTAATTTAAGATTCTAGTGGACATAAAGTGGGATATCGGTTTTCTATTGTTATGAAGTAATAAACTGATTCCCAATGAATTACTACATATTAATATAAAGGTTGAAAAAATATTTATGAAGATTCTCAAGATAAAACCTTCTCATGGTAGACTAAAAAAAATATTCATTTCATATATGCCATCATTTTTGACATTTTGCATGGACTAGTATTAATATAAGTTTACTTACTTTACTAAACATAATGTGGGGAATCTACTTGATGTTGTTATTAAGTAATTGATTGAATTTAGATATACTAAATATAGCAATATAACAATTGGAAAATATATTTACAGACTCACATATGACACATAATTATAGCAAGGACTTAATAAAATATCTGTTTTCTGTTTTTTTAATCAATCCACCCCAAGCAAGGCGGATAATACCATTATGACACAAGGGGCTACTGTTGAGTGAAAGAGAATGGAAAAGACTTTAGAAAGAACAGGAAACAAGGAATAAACAACCACTCCTGTTCAAAAGACCTCTCCAGTCTTTTGAACAAGATGACCCATCATTTTTGATAGCATGAGTAAACTTTTATTTTATATATATATATATATATATATATATATATATATATATATATGACATAACGATATATAATCTTATATATCAAAAAAACAGTATTGAGAAAATAGTATGACAAATTGGAAAAAGTTTCTGTGACACATTTCATCTATTAGTATTTCATTGAACAAATTGATTATTAAAAAGAAGAGAGAAACTGCAAACGTTTTTGGTTGTAATGTGGATTTTTTAAAAAATATATTATGCCTTATTTTCCATAATTTTGCTACACGTGTTTCTGGTCTCATGACCGTCATCAGGCAAAGAGTGGATATTTCCACATATTATTAAAAGGAATTAATGTTTCTTATGTTTTTCAATGTTATATATTCTCGATATTAGACATTCTCTTTTTTGTGTGTTAGTGACCCAAATGTCTTCTTTGAACTGGCAGTGAAAAAGTTCTGCATGAAGAGTAATAAAACAATTAAGATTGGTCTGAGAAAGGGTGAGAAAGATATCTGTATTTTTATCTTTTAATGACCCCTGTGTGTTCTGATCTATTTCCATATTTTTGTGTTTTTGTCAGCATGCAAATGTATACATATATTCCCTCTCCATACATACATACTGTCTTATTATAAGGAATAAGTATATGCATATGTACACATATACATATACAAACACATATCAAGAATATTTAACATCGAAAAACATAAGAAAAATTAATGCTGGTAACAACTCTGGAATGGTATTGAGCTCTGTCATCGCTTTTCTTATAATTTCCACTCATGACTCAAATCACTTTCCTTTCATCATGATTTTCAGATTAGATTGGGAAAGAGCCAGAAGTCAAATGGTGCCAAGTCTGGAGAGTAGAGAGCTTGTTGAACAAAAGTGGTATGTTGCTTTTGATTAGGAAAGCTTGGATTATATGGGCAGAATGAGTGGGCGAATTTTGCTGACTCTCTCTGCATGCACAAATCCTCCATTAAAATGGAGTTCACTGATTCTGTGCTCATTACTACTTTGTGAGCAATCTCCTGAATTGTTACACGATGGTCTCCCATGACTATTTGACGAACCTCCTCAACTGGCTCATCATTTGGTTTGTGGATGGCCTGCCGGATGGCCTTGCTCTTGACTGAGGTGTGGCCATATTTGAAGCCGTTGTACCACTCCTTGATTTGAGTTTTTCACATGGAATTATTGTCAAAGGCCTGCTGAATCTTCTGGATGGTTTAAGCTTGAGTATCACCAAGTTTTTGCTAAAACTTGATGCAATATGTCTGCTTGATGCATTTGCTCATCTTGAGTGAAAACAAAAATCCAACGAGCACACACTACACATCTTTACTCGAGGTGTAACAGCTGACAACTGACCTGGCCTACTGGGAGAAAAATTTTCACACATGTGCAGGAAGGGTGGTACCATCTTCTACCAAAAGGAATTTTCCCAAATGGCATTAGTTTCAGCATGAAAAGATAAAGTTGTATCCTTTTTGAATGCACCTCTTATATATATATATATATATATATATCCCTGTTTAAGAAATTTACCATTTAAAGAAAATAAAAAAGGCATATCAACTGAAACAAATGTACTAAAAATAATGTTTCTACTAATAAGAAATAATGTCAGATATAAAAATGCATATGGATTTTTATATATATATATATATATACCTAGGTTTCACCTAAATGGATCTTCAGGGTAAAGTCAGCTTTACCCTGTTTGTGTGTGTGTGTGTGTGTATATATATATATATATATATATATATATATATATACACAAACAGTGGGTGAAAAGAAATATTTGTACACCATGAATTTTTTTTTTATTTAACATAGATTTTATAAAAGAATTTTATAATCCATATAATATTTGTATACCATGGAATAATGCTGCAATATGAAAAAGAAATTCAAAAAAATTTGTTTAATTAATGAAATTAAAAAATTTTGAGTTGAAAAAAGTATTCATACTGTTATATTGTGGATAATACGATATAAGCAACTAGGTAATTCTGAGTGGAAAGATTACGCTAAACACAGGAATTAGGTAAAACAAATAATGTGGATTTTATTGTACGGAAAGTACAGTGAGTAAGAGTTCTTAATAATAAGGAAAACAGGAGATACGTCACGGACATTCATACTGATACCTGCCTTACTACCATACTTCGTCATGTCTTTTATTTTTTCCTCATTCACGTCTCTTTAGACTGACCAATCACTGTCAAGGTGTGATAGGTTGTTCCACTATAAAACATACAACATTATAATACCTATTTAATACTTTGTAGTGAATCCCTTACTCAATTCAACATCAATCAGTCTCTTTCTGTAGCTTTTAATCAATCATTTGCAAGTTTCTGTCAGTATTTTACTCCATTCATCTTTGCATATTCTCTTTAGGTACAAGGTGTTTTTCAGATCTCTTTTATTAACTTGAATTTTTAATAAACACTTCTCTATTGGATTCAAGTCTGGTGACTGATGGCCATTCAAGTGTATTGACATTGTTTTCAATAAGCCATTTTTTTGTATGTTTAGGGTTATTATCTTGTTGCAAAACCCATTCATTTTATGAAGCTTTACTACTGTCCAAGCTTTACTACTGACCCAAACTAATTAGTCCAAAACATCTTGGTATAGTTTTGAATTCATTCTATCATCTATTATCTCTAAATTACCTGTTCCATTGGCAGAAAAACATTCCCAAACCATGATAATGCCAAGATCAAATTTCACCATTGAGATTTTGTTCTTCAGTGCAAAGGTTGTGCCGTTTTTTCTCTAAACACAAGTCCTTGTATTACACCTGAATAGTTCGATTTTTGTCATCCATCCATAAAACATTTTCCCAAAATGATTCAGGTTTATTCTTATGCTCATGAACAAATTTTAACTGAGCATTCCTATGTTTCTTCAATAGTAGTGGGTTTTTTCTTGGAGAATACGATCTTAATTGACTTCTATGAATTTCATTGCTTATTGTTTGCTTCGTAACAAAAATACCTGATGCTTTTAATTCTTCTTGGATTTCTCTTTGAATAGTCATTGGAGTTTCTTGAATTTTGCACTGAATTCTTCTCATTGATTTGGGAGAAATCTTTGGTGGTGCAACAGATCTCGACTTGTTCTTAACAGCTTTCACCTTTTTATACTTAGAAATAATGGAACTAATAGTAGTAAATGGTATATTCAGGATATCTGTTATTTTTCTATAACTTTTGTCTTCCTTCCAATGTTTGATGATCAATTCTTTTTGTGAATTTGATAGTTCCTTGCTTTTCCACACAATAATAATTATTGTGTATGATTTGTGTGCAGAGATAAGCTTATAAAAGAAATGAATTGGAGAATGTTCTAGATTGTTCCAGTAATAAGATAATTGGAAGAATCTAGCAAATTCTTACAAAGAATTATGTAAATAAAGATAATTTAAGCCTTTTGATATGAAAAACATATTTTGTACGAATACTTTTTTCTTTTCGAAATTTCATAAATAACGCATAATTTCATTTATAACAAAGTTTTCTAATTGTTTTTTGCATATTGCAGCATCATGTAATGGTGTAGAAATATTGTAAGTAAAAAGTTTTGTGGTGTACGAATATTTATTTTCCCCCACACTATATAATGAAAAATGGTCCATGTGTGCTTCTTATAATGTATAGATTTAATAGGCTGGTTAATCAAATTTGAAGAATAAAAAGCCAACAAAATGATAACAATATTGGAAATAAGATTGATGATATTTAACTAAATTGAAGCACAAAGAGAAAGATTTTAAAGTCTGAATTTTCAGACACACCTGTGTCCTTTTCCAATGAGACAAGAAATAAACAAAGACATGGGACTTACTCTTCCAAGGAATGTTGTTGTTGTTGGTTAGAGAGTTCACTCTGGAAATTATATTCTCTGAGTAAACCCAAATTCATGTTTAATCCTTTAATATGTGATTATATTTTGAAGATGTATTTCAACTCCAATCTGCATCTTGTCAGCTTTTAAATGATGATGCTAAAAGCATGCATCTGATGTCACCAATGCTAGGCAATGGTTGGTTGATGTGTGTAGCAATAGGGAAATTGTTCTAGTCTTTAATGTTTTTTTTATGATTATTGAACTAAAGACAGAATTCCATGCCTGTTTCTCCAACATAATTCCCTTTTTTGCATTTGTGACATAAAAGTAAATATATAAGATTTGAACTGTCACAAGTCAGAGCCAGTGTGAGTACCGAGGTGGGGTGAAAATACTATCAGTTATGATATACTTACAGACTTGGCATGGGAGAGGTATTATTGGTGATGTTCCCTTGTTGAGGTGATGAATTATGTCTGCCAGAGAATGTTAGGTGTGTAGGTTGGCAGGGGGGTGGGAGGTGATGCCTAGCATTGAGTGGGTTCTTGCTAAACATCTTTATAATTGTTTGGTTGAATTATATATATATATATATATATATATATATATATATATATATATATATATATATATACACACACACACACACACACATACATTGCAATGTTGGTTATTATTTTAAACAGTCAAAGAGGCACTTTATGAATTTATGATGTCAGAATGAACCAAGTACAGAAGTTTAATTGTCTGGAATTGTTTCAACAGATGATGCAATGCCAAAATCCAAAGGCACACTGAAATAACAAAAGAATCTTTTCAAAAACTAAATGTAATATTAAGAAACAGGAAAATGTTGTTAAAGCCAAAGACAAGAGTGCTGAACTTCTAATGTAATATCAGTCCTTCAATATGGCAGTAAATGCTAGACAATTTCTTCACTGATGAAGAAAAGACTTGAAGCAACAAAGGACATTTATAAAATTGAAATTTCTGGGTCACATAATTTGGAAAGATCGCTTGGAAAATTGATACTCACAGGGCACACTGAAAACAATTGGGGCAGGGAACAGTGACCTACTTGATGACCATGTATAAATGAATGGCAGTACAGAGAGTAGGAAAATAGCAAGAAGAGAAAAATTGCTTAGTGCTACAAAGGATAGGAAGTTGTGGAGAGACATGATCATCTACTTCCTTCAGTACATAAAAGAAGTTTATTTTTTGTTTTTAAAGCAAATTTGAATGGTTCTTGCTTTTATTCTTAAATGATCAGAGCACAAAATGTTAAAATGAATGACTGGCTATGAATACTTGTAATTGCAGGTGTAAATTTATTTCTGTTTTTAAATCTTCCTTTCTTAATTGCAGACTGCCACTGTCAGTATTGGTACTGATTGCGATACAGGTGTGGCCATTCACTATCGACACCTGTTTGACAATTACAGGTGTGCCAACAGAGCCACAATGATTCTGGATGACAGGTAAGATGATTCCTTTATTCTCTCATTTCTTTGAACAAATCCATAGAATTGTTTCTCCTGATTCTTCTCTCTCTCTCTGACAGTGTATCTCTTTTATCCTTTTGCAGCTTGTCTTTTCCTTCACTCTCCTTTCACTCTCTCTATTTTCTTCTTGTTCTTTCTTTCTCTTACCATTTCTTTCTCATTATCTCTCTTACCAAATCTGCCACTTTCATTATTTCCTTTCTTTTTCTTTCTCAGTCTTCTTCCTTTATTCTCTTGTACTATTTCTTTTCAAACTTTTGTCTTCCTCACATATACAAGCTTTCACACCAATAGTAACTGATGATTTTCATCAGATATCAAGTAACAATAAGTCAAGTTTACTACTCCAATCTTCTATGTATTCTAGTTGATTTTAGAAACACTGTCATTAAAATGGTTTTGATTCTTTCTTGGAGTTTCAATTTTTCCATAACTTGATCGTCAGGGCCTAGAATATACTGACCCCTCACACACAAAAAGGAGCAACCTTCCAGGTGGATACTTGCAGCCAATATTTGCACATAGAATCAGGCACAAACCCAAACAACATTTATATGTAGACTTGGGTATAATAAAAAAAAAAATTCAGATAATGTAACTGAAAAACAAGCTGATTTTTTTGTTCACCAATTTTTCAAGCATTTTGTGAAGTTCTTCAGGATTGTTTCAAATGCATCCAACAATAATGGATAAAATAGTAATAATAATAATAGACACAATATCACCCAGATCTGATGAGATAGAACCTGTAACAGTTCTATGGGACTTTACAATACACACAGAACAATCAAAGCTACTCACATAGACATCATGATCAGAGACTGCAAAGGCAAAAATGTATCCTTATTGATATGGCAGTCCTTGCAGACTGCAATGTATCTTTAAAGTTCTTCAAAAATCTATCAAAATACAAGGACCTTGAAATCAAAATCTCCAAAATGTGGTGCATGAGAACATCAACAATTGCATTTATAGTTGGAGCCCTCTGATTGATTGGAAAAGATTCCAGTAGACTCATTGAAGGAATTCCTGGTAACCCATGATTTAAAGAAATACAAAAATTGTTCTCACGTGTACAGCCCACACCTTATGAAGGTCTTTTTCTATGTAAAATATGTGTGATTTTTTTTTTTTAAATTGTTCAGTAAGAAATGTTATGATGCCATTGCTGACCTTAGGTCTCTGGTTGAGACCCAGAAAGAAATGAGTACACAACAGAAATCAAAGGAAATAAAATAAAGATAATAAAAATGAATAATACAATAATAATAATAATATGTGGCACCTGGGAACATCAACAATCCCTGTTTAGTTGGAGCTCTTGGATTGGTTGGAAAAGATTCCAGTAGACTAATTAAAGTGATCCCTGAGAGTCCATGCCTTAAAGAAATACAAAAAATTCTTCTCATGAGTACAGCTCATACCTTACGAAGGGCTTTATCTATGTAAAATATGTTTGTGGTTTTGTTTTGGTTCTTTTTTTAATTGGTCAATGGAAATGTCATGATGCTATTTCTAACTTTAGGTCTCTGGGTGGGACTCAGAAAGAAATGTGTACACACCAGAAATCAAAGGAAAGATAATAATAATAATAATGCATCCAATAATAATGGATACAACTTTCACGTTAATATTCTTTTTCCTTCTCTGGCAGATTTTCTTTTTTAAATTATGATGCTTAAACTTGTTCTGCTTTTCTTGTTTAGGTCATGTGTGAGAATTTTCAAGTTCTATAGATTTTATGTTTTGTTTTTATTTCTCTAGGACAGGTTTTGAATATTGGCTAGCATTGATTGTCTATTTGCTTGTACAATTTCCAATAAATAACCTTTCCCACCCAATCATATCTATTTTGGTATTCCTTTTGAGCCAGTATGTTGCATTCATGTTTTGTCTTATTTTTTGATCTCATTTCAATTTCTCTCATTCATTCTTCTACTGTGTCTGGTCAATCTTGACATTAACAGTGTCTTATTTCATATTGGTTCCAACATTTTTCTCAAGTTCTTTTAATCTTATAAGTTCATAGCATCATCAGACATCAAAGTATTTTCTCTAACTTTATATGACCTTCATCCATTTACAATATGAGTATTGGTGGTGTTTGACTTCCTAGCTGAGAAAAGTGTCTTTTCCCTTTAAATATGTCATTCAAACAAGTCAATTGCTGACAGTAACAGTTTGTCCAGATTCAAGAAATTCAGGTTTTCTTTGAATCCCAAGAAACATGAAGAACTTTTTTTCCTTTCTAAATTCTGTTGAAGTCTGTTTGGGTTCTAGACACAATTTCTTTAACGATGGATTCTCACAATAAATCAAGGTTTTATTGTTGATAACAAATTGTTAGCAACATCCTGGCATTTTCTGGAGTGTTATATTTTGAATTTCAATATACTGTGTTGTAAAAGTGATGTCATGATGGATTATTTAAAAGCTCTTCAATCAGTGTTTTGAGAAAACAGGTCAGTTAATTTGATTTTTTATTGTTTTATCATTTGTACTTTGTATTTTTTTGCAGATGTGCTAAATTGACAGAAATTTGCCATCGTCTTCTGGATTTGGCTGGTCCTCTTCAAATTGGTGGTCTTCCTCGTTTGCCATCAAAATTTCTGATTAAAAACACGGATTTTGTTGGTTGCATCAAGGATTTCCATATTGACCATGTACTACTTGACCTCAACACTTCAGTGGCTGAAAAGGATACTCAACCGGGCTGTGCTCCAAAGAAAAACTTTTGTATTTCATCCCCCTGTAAACATGGAGGTAAGAAAATTAATGTTACATTTTTCAGATCAGTGCTAGTATATATATATATATATATATATATATATATATATATTTTATAAAAAAAATTATAACATAAGTATGTTATAAAATCACTACAAAAATAGCCATTTTGTTTCAACACACTCTGTGTCTTATCAAGTGATGATGTTGAAAATAAAATAAATGGTTTTAAAAGTTGAAAATTAATTAAAATACACTGGGAGGAAAATTGAATAAACACTAGAATAACCAATCTTTTATCAATAATTTTGTAGTTTTTAAACTTAATAGTGATTAAATTTGGTTTTTAAAATAGTTTTAATTTTAATATTAAATTTTATCATGTAAATTTATAATTTTAGTTAGTATAAATTATTTTTAATAAAATTTAAAGATATGAATAGCTATTAGAGCAGGATTTAATCACTGTCGTTTTTTGAATCTTTCTATACTTCTGTTTTTGATTGGTTATTTAGCTTTTGTAACAATGTTTCCTCCCAGTGTAGGATCGTTAATTAATCTGAAACTTTTTAAAACCATTTATTTTATTTTTTCAACATCATCACTTGATAAGACACAGAGTGTGTTTGAAACAAAATGGCTATTTTTGTAGTGATTTTATAACATACTTATGTTATAATTTTTTTTATAAAAATAATTATATCTGCTCTACTTTGTATTGAGCACTCTTTTAAGAATAGTAATTGTTGGTTATTGGAATTCATTCCGTGTATACCAATTATATACTTTGGTATATATATATATATATATATATATATGATGGATTCTCCCATTGCTTTCAGCATACGAATGTCTTTCAGTTTAGTTTTTTATATTTATGTTTCGTATGCAACAACTGTCTTGCACGGGAATTGCAAACAATTCCACATGAAGGACATGCTGAAGGGTTGACTGTCATATAGGCTGATATATATATATATATATATATATATATATATATATATTAGCCCAAGATTTAGTGTTGGTTCTTAATTCTCTCAGATGGTTGAGACGATTCTTTGATATACCTCGGTAGCAGGTGTTTCTCCAGTTTGCTCAGTTTTCAACAGAAAGTTCAAACTCCTCTATAGGGATGTTTGCAGCAATTAAATTGTATTTAAGTTTGTCCTTGAAGCATAACCAAGGACAGCCTACATTATGCTTACCATGAAAAAGTTGGCCATAGATGAGGATTTTTGGCATCCGATCATCACTCATTCTGATGACATGACCAGCCCATCTGAACTGTGATTGCATCAGAAAGGATTCAATACAACCGACGCCACATTTGATGAAAAGATCAGGGTTAGAGATTTTGTCCTGCTGTGTATAACTGCATATTGAATGAAGACAACGTTTATTAAAAGCATCAAGTTGATTGATGTGCATCCTGTATGGCGTCTACGATTCCGACCCATAAAGAAGTGTGGTGAGAATGACTGCTCAATAGACACTGATTTTCGTTTTCAGTGAAATCTCATGAACATCCCATAGGCAATGCTTAAGCTTCCCAAAGGCATTGGTTGCCTTTGATATTCGGTTAACTATCTCTTCATCCAAAGAGGCACTTGAAGTACAAGAATGATTTCACAAACTTCAGGTTGTTGTTGCCAACAGTAATGGGAATGATTAGAAAGGTATTAGCAGGTGGTTTGTTTTACACCGCTGATATGCTTGGATGTAGGCCTTGGTTGATGGACAACTTCAATTTTCTTTATACTTATAGTTAATCCAAATGCATTGCAAGTGGTAGAAAAACAAGTGATGAGTGATTGAGCTTCTTTGATTGAGGTGGCTACGATCACAGCATAATCAGCAAACAAAAGACCATGAATAATGCTTGCTTGAGTCAGTGATTTTGCTTTAAAACATTGATGGTATAAGAGGCTGCCACTCATTCAAGTTTCACACCCATTTCAATATCACTAAAAGCATGGTCTAGCATGGCCAAAAAAAAGAGAGCAAAAAGTACAGGAGTCATGACACAACCTTGTTTCGTACCATTTGTTACATTGAAGCTTTCTGAAGTTTTTGGAGTACTTTCCAGAGGGCACTCCTGTTTACAGTGTCAAATGTTTTGGTCAGATTGATAAAGATGGCATAGAGTTCATGGTTCTTCTCACTAACTTTCTCAGCAACCTGATGAAGTGAAAAAATCATATATAATATTAATAATCATATTAGTATATATATATATATATATATATATATATATATATAATAAATTATTGACATTTGGATCAACGTTCATGAAAGCATGTTATAAAAAGTGATATCCGATAATGCATTTTGCCTCTACAGCTTCTTCAGATGGATTTTTAAAAGTCACTCATTTTCTTTCTCTCTTTTTTAGTCTCAAGCAATGCCAGCTTGGAAAAAATAATAAAAGATTTAATTATTTTAAACACACACAAATCCATACACACACAAGACATTTTTCGCTATCCATCTGAAGAAGTCGTAGAGGCGAATTGCATTATTGGATATCATTTTCATAACATACTTTCATGAATGTTTCTCTGTCAATAACTTATAACTCTATCAGAATTACATAACCAAATTTATTACATATATATATATATATATAAATTGGGATCAAATATAGGTCGGAAACCAATAGAATAGAGAACAAATAGGAAATGTTTATAAATTTAACGTTTCACTTTTATTAAATTTTCATCAGAGAAGGAGATATAGGAAAAAATTTCTGGTATTTTCATTTTTATGTTGTTTAATTTTTATTTTTTAAGTTGACTTCACATTCATTTAACTTGTCAAGCAGTGTTTGTGTGTATAATTTATGTGTAAGTTTATCATAATAATTGATAAGTTTTTTTCCAGATGTTAAACACATGAGGCTGTTATCACTATCCCTATCTTTTTTTTCTTTTTCTCACTGAAACCAAAATGCACCTCTATGTCTTTCCCATTTTTCCTTGTGATCAAAATGGAATTGTCCATTATTTATGAGATATTGGCAGAAGGCATAATGTAGATGCTAAAGAACAACCAGAATTATAATATGGTAGATTCCTTGTGTCAAAAGTTCAGACTAATATACTTAAGGTGAATACTTATTGGTGAAGAAGATTAAAAGTTACAATGATTTAAATATTGTAACTATAACAACCTCCATAAAGACATTAACCTGAATAGATTCAAGTATAATAATCATAATATTCTTTGTTGTGAGAATTTATGCCACAATGTACTTTCATTATTGTTGTGAATTCTCTTTTTTCTTTTTCTTTTTTTCTTTGTAATGTACTTCATTAATATTTCATCAGAGAATATCTATTATTAAGCTTTTTGGTAAGTTTCTATTAGTGGAGTTAAAAAGTGAGTTAAGTTTTAATATTCGAGTACTTTTGATCATTATTAGTCATTTTTAAAGAAAAAATATACAAGGTCCAAAAATAAGCAGTATTTCAAATTTTCAACTGATAGCAATCCCCTTGCAACATACTGACTATTTCTACACCTGTGATCTCCTTTCCATAAAAAACACCAACAATAGATTAGTGCTCACTGCTTAATATTTAATATTGACAAGTTTCCACCTGAAATGAAGCAACTAATTCAAATTGAGAACTTCCTTACAAAGGCTCCAATGATTTTCTTTTGTTTGACTTAATATGTCTTTAAATGAAGGATTGATTCTTGAATTTGCTCTGTATGTGTAAAAGTTTTTTTTTTCTCTTTTCACTCCCCTCCACTCTGCAGGGACGTGTTCAGACTCTTGGAACACTTTTCATTGTGAATGTGTTGAAGGCACTGCAGGGAAAACTTGTGAAGACAGTAAGTGTTTTTAAAATTTTTATTTCTTTTTTGCATTGATTTTAGGTTATTATTTAATTTCTTTAATATGGATTGAATTTGGCTCAGTTTTCAAAATCCTATCCTTCTGTTCTCCATTTTAAATGCATCAAGTTTTTAAGATTCAACATTAAAAAAAAGGTTAAGATCTCAAAACCATGCAATATCAGTGCACAATAATACTTTTTTACATTAATATTACATTTTAATAAGTAGGCCTCATGAATAACATGAATAAATTGAATTTTATTATTATTAGATGAAGTGTTGTCAGCCATTATTCATTTTTGACTAGAATTTCTTTTGTCTTTATTTCACTTGTTTTTTATTACATTAGTAGTATTAGTAGTAATATTATCTTGAATTTTATTATTATTAGATGAAGCATTGTCAGGCATTATTCATTTTTAACTAGGATTTCTTTTGTCTTATTTTCACTTGCTTTTTGGTCCACACACATAAATTAAAACACATTAAAAACAGAACAGTATGTGAAGAGAACAAATAAAAAAAGTTATTAATCATAATTACCTCAAGTGGATTGCTGTACAGGTCTTGTGACATACCTTAAGTTTCTATTTTGGATGCCTGGGAATTGTGCCATCTGCAGTTGTGAACCAAACTTCTTTTAACTGGCCACTACTGTAAGCAAAGCAGCAATTGTCTATCCTTACCAACAGGCTGTCTATAAATTTCATAAGCGGCAACATTCCAAATATTGTTTCAACAGTTAAGTTTCTTTCTGTTCTTTATGTTATTGCTCCGTCATCTTGACCTGGAATCACCTGGGTGCATGAATGGAAGAATGACTTCATCTGTGTATTTGGAGTTGTTAAAAGAGATTGATTGCATTGGTATACTAATGTCCATATTAATTTTGTCCCATGTTCTGAAAGAATTGGATTTTCTCCTCTTACTGATTATCCACTTGACACAAGTTGAAGAATAGATTGGCCGAAACATTGTGGGAACAACAACAACATAAAAGAAATGAATTAACCAAACAAAACTTTAGAATGATTTCTTTCAGTTTTCACTGGCAACACACAAATTTCTCTAATTGTGAAAATGCTAGGCCTGTTGCAATGAAACTTGGTTCATTGTGTCAAGCTAGACAATTTTTCTTACCAGAATCTATCTTACATATTTATTAGTCTACCTTTTGTCTATGCTTCGAATATGGCTGCCACATCTGGTTTGGTGCTTCTGCTACAGTGTGCGATAGTTAAATTGTTTTCTAAATGATGCAAAAATGAAAATAACATTGATATCTCATTTTAACAGATATATTTACGAAAATTACACAAAAATATTTTGAAATACTACAGAGTAAATTTATTCAATAAAATTGCCTTTGGCTTCAGCATCTGCTGCAACTCTTCTGAACGGTCTCCTTGTTTAAGTTGGTGAATGCTGCCATAATCCTTGCCTTCATTTCAACTTTTAGTGTTACAAGGAGTTTGGTTGACCCCTTGCTCAACTGCATCCCACACATAATAATCAAGGGGGTTGCAGTCTGGGGAGTTAGGTAGCCAGATGTAAGGGGGTTATGTGGTCACTGAAATTGTCTGACACACATAACTGGGTTCTCCTGCTTGTGTGGCATGGTGCAGAGTCCTGTTGCCAGAAATAGGGTCTTCCAGCAGCCACCTTCTTGACCCAGGACAGAACTACATCCTGAAGGTACTTGATAAAAATTCAACATTATTCATGTTATTCATGAGGCCTACTTATTAAAATGTAATATTAATATAAAAAGTATTATTGTGCACTGATATTGCATGGTTTTGAGATCCCTTTTTTTTAATGTTGAATCATAAAAACTTGATGCATTTAAAATGGAGAACAGAAGGGTGGAATTTTGAAAAATGTTGAATCTGAGGCCCTGTTGGAAGATGAATGGAAGCATAAAATTGACATCACTAGTGATCCCTCCAAACACCTTCATAATCATCGACTCATCCAACTCTTTCTAAATTCTCTGTACTGACCTCAGATTGACATCCAAACACTCTGAAATGTTTGTATTGTAACTTCCTGCACAAATGCCAAGCAGTATAGCATGGTGTTTGCAAATTTGTGGCAGTGTAAATTGTGTCATGGTGCTCTTTTTCTCACAGACGGTGTCCAACTGACCATATTATACTGTGCAGTCAACAAAATCAAAAACTAACAATGCCCATTCATGAAATCAAAAATATAAAATGGTGACGATTTACCCATGGCACCCTGTATATATTTAGAGATTCTTGATAAAATACAAAAAATCTGCAATGTTATTGGCCCTTCCCCACCACTTTAATGTAACTTCCCCATTATATTTCTGTAACTACTTTCATGGTAATTGTTCTGTTGAACTTCCCTCTATTGTATGTAGACTTTATGAATTTAAGCAGTGCTAGATTGGTGGAAAGGTCTTATCATTTTACAGTTGAAATGGTTCGATGTAAGTTCTATGTTAACAGTTTCTTCTCTTGCCTCTCTGGATGTGCAGCATTGGAAAGAAATGTGTGGTGTGTGAGTACATGTTGTTGTCAAGGGCAGGTTATATAAACCAGCTGAAAGGTCATCATAACAATCAGAAGCAAGCCAACTATGCCAAACTGCCTCAGCCTGCTGCCGACTATACTTTACAGATCATTATTTGGACTGAAAGGCCATGTGGAGGTACACAGGAGTGTTGTAGGCCATGTAGATCCAATCAGCTCAATCAAGGATACAGAGTTTATCTGTCATATATGCCTGATACCTATGAAATAGAATGCTGAGTCTCAAGAGTCATCTTAGAGGGGTCATGGATGCCAAAATGAGATGGAACCAATTACAAATGATGTAAAGGGTGATGAGGTAGCTCACATATATATAAATTTTGTGGATTTATATCTTTTCAAAATTCAAACAAAATTGTCACTTGATTGATTTAAACAAGAACTTTAGCATCATGGCATCACACACTCCAAAACATATATTCAAATGTCAATAAATAGCATAATTTAAAAAACATCTTTCAGTCTACACATATTTCGTCTTAGTGTTTGCCTAGTTCTGGGAAAAATTTGTGCCCTGAAGATGACAATTTGAAATTGTCAAAAGTACTTAGCAAGTGTCTTCCATATGACAACTTGAATATAAGGATCTTATTATTCAAGGAATTGATAGTAAGTTAATGTCTCATTAAGTCTTTTTAGTGAAGTGATTTTGGCATTAATCACATTAACATTGCTATTTAATTCTTTGTATAAATTGTTTTTTATGATATAAAATATAAGCTGCATGCTCTAATACATATATATATATATATATATATACACACACACACCACACAAAATATATGTGAAAAGGCTGGAAAAATTACTGTGCCAAAAAACAGACATATAAAAAGTGCTCAATACAGTGCTCTGAAAAATGAACATGCAGAGCAAGTTAATGTAATAAAAAAGGGAAAACACAATATCCAACTGCACTACTGTGAGGTCTCATCAGGTGGCTAGGTAAACCTAGATTACTTAGCCACCTGATGAGGCCTCTCATAGTCGAAACCAAGGTAGTGGTAGGATATATTGTTTTACCTTTTATTTTATATATATATATATATATATATATATATATATATATATATATATATATATATATATATAGTTCCAAGTTTTCACTTTAAGCCCCAATGACAGAACAACATTATGTTATATGATATGAATTTGTATTTTTGTTTATTATTGATGTATGTTTTTTATAATTAAATTTTGCTTTGTTCTTTTTCAGTGGTTGATGATTCTTTCAAGTTGAAAGGAGATGGATACCTCACTTTTAATAGTCCCAATTTGGAACATATCGCCTTCCCTTGGTACAATGGTATTTCTTTCCGGACTCGTGCTGAAAATGGAGTCCTCCTTGATATCACCATTCAAGGGGCACAAAAAGTTATAATCAGAGTAAGAACATATGTACAAGATGTATCTTCTTTTAAATATCATGCCCTTTCAAGATATGAGGGATCATGGCTCTCCACAACATTGTCTTTTGTTGTTCTAAGTAACATTTGACACTTTACCATATCTCTTTTTCATTGTTCTGCCATCTATTCATTTCTGTCCCATATCCCTTCAGAATGTTGGTTGGTCATGGCTCTCCACAATGCATAATTATTGTATCTGATATTATTCCTCTTTGGTTCTTAAACAATGTCAGGGTGGGGTGGGGTCTTCATTGGTGGGGTTGAGATTTTTTAAAAATATGAAATAAATGGAGGATCTAAATTAATGGTGGGGTTGGAAAATCATTTAAATGATCAGGAAGTGCAAACTTAATGAAAGGTCTAAATAAAACAGTGGGGTATCTGTCTATATGGAAAGTGGAAAAATCAGGCGTGGCTGGCCACATATGGAGAGAAAAGGGAAATCACTGCCCACTGTGGGATCAGGTTGAAATCATAGACAAAGAACATCATTAGAAAATTTGTAAACTTAAGGAATAATCACATATGCTAGGCCACAAAAATCTCCAAAAGTCGACCTAGCATAGAAATGAATACAATATGGGAACCAGTAATATAGAGTGCCAGAGAAAAGCAATAATAACAATGAAAATTGCAATATGAGCTCTGGTAAAAAATGTTGCTGAAGACATTAGGTTTATAATTTCCAGAAATTCATATACAGATGTCCTCAAGGACACATGGCACAGTGAATAAAGGAATTTGTTAGATCCAATGACAGGACCTAAAGAGTGTGAATTCAATACCTAGTTAAGGCAGTGGAGAACTTGGAGAGGGGAATTAACAGGAGACAACTGATAACTGACATCCATTAGACGTGGCACGTGAAACTAGAACATTCTACTCCAGCAAACAAAATAAAGGGTTCAGTTTGAATTTCAACCACCTGAAGAAGGCTGGAGTGTACAACAGCTGAAACATTGGGATAAATATGGCAATGAAGATGAGGATGATAGTCCAAACAATGTAAATAGTGAAAACAGTGGGGTGCAAAAATTTTCTAAAACAATTTTTTCCACAATCTATTAGGTGTACAAAGTGTACATATATTTTTTAATTTTGCACATATGCATTGTTTATTTTTGACTTTGTTGGCTGCACTGTATAGTAGGGTCAGTTGTGAGCAGCCTGATGCAATTCACTCTGCCAGAAATTTGGAAACTGCACCGAGTGCCTTCAGGAGGTAGTGTTGCCCTGGGTCATGAGAGTGGCTGCTGGTGGAAACTCCTATATTTGGCAATGGCACTTTGCACCATGCCACACAAGCAGGAGAACCCAATCATGGCTGTCAGACAATTTTGACAACCACATCACCCCTTATATTTGGCCACCTAACTCTCCAGACTGCAACCCACTTGATTACTATGTTGGGGCACAGTTGAGCAAGAGGCCAACAAAACTCCTTGTAACATCAAAGATGCAAGGATTATGGTAGCATTCATCAGCTTAAACAAGGAGACTGTACAAAAGGGTTGCAATAGATTTCAAAGTCATCTGGAGGCTGTGGTTGAAGCCAATGGTGATTTTTTTTATTTTTTTTTTAATAAAGTTAATCTTCAGTATTTCAAGATATTTTTGTGTAATTTTGGCAAACATATATGTTAAAATGAGATGTCAGTATTATTTTCATTTTTGCATAATTTAGATGACATTTTATCTGTCGCACACTGTATATCTAAACATAATAAATTATTGTGCCGGCATTTATTCTCATACATGACACATTAACCAAAGTGTTTCCTATAGAATTATTTTGGAAATTGTACATTATGCCATCTTTTATCATTATTTGTATTGAAAATTTAGTGAATAAATTTATGAAAAATTATTTGAAAAAGATTTCTAAATGAGGTTCATCGATATTGAACAGGTGAGAATCAATTTGTAAATTTTAACCCATCATTATTGATTTATTTTCCAGCTGCAAAATGGCTACATTACCTATGAATATGGAAAGCAGAAAGTAGTCTACAGTCATAACAAGGTGAATGATGGTCAGTGGCATTATGTCCAGACAAGCTGGTACCAGGAAGAGGTCAATATTGTTGTAGACTATATCACTGATATAATGGTAAGTTGAAAAAGATATTTATGTAAAGTAGCAATCAAAAAAAAAAAAAAAAGTACTCTTATGTTCAAGGAAAAATCTAGATGACAATTGGAAATAACCAAATAACCAAAAAAAAAAAAGAAAAATATACACACTTTTTTATTTTTTACAGTTATGTTCACCCTGTACAAGCCCTGGGAGCCACTCGAGATAGTGTTACAGAGTAAGAGGCACAATTTATACAGATACATGAGAACGATAACAGTTAACCCTAGACTTGAATAGGTTAAGATTGTAATGACCAGGGATGCATGTTCTTAGGAGTCAGTTCCATAGAGCAGCAGTTTGTGGAAAGAAGTTGCTCAAATGGAACTTAATTCTCACCAATGGAATATGGAAGGAAATGATGGTGGTTCCCTAGAATGTGTGTAACATGGCAAGTCTTATCTGTGAAGGTTAGAACTGGTGGAACTAAGGAATGTAGTTCATCTGAGCATTTTTTGACTATATCGTGACTTGAAAGTGAAGCCTGGGTAGCTCCTGTCCATATAGCGGTACTCCATTTTAGGCTTGATCTGGCTCTTGTAAAGGATAGCTGGAGGAGTCAGGTACTTACTAGAGCGGTACAGGGAGACAACCATTTTTTTCAGCATCCCTAACAATACATCATATGTATGTGTTCCATTTGAGGTCTGGTTTGAGTTATTCAAACAATAGGTACAATAGGTGCTCAAGGCATGGGGCCTCTCTGAGGGAACATCCGTTTATCATGATTGGTGATAGTTCATGGTCCAACATCTTTAGAAATGTTTAAGACACTTGCTCTTGTGCTTTTTTTTTTTTTTAAGGTTATCTCCTGTTGTAGGGACCAGCAGTGGTCACGTATACTATTTGCATGGAGCCATCCTTGATGCCATCATGGATATTGTAGAAGAGAAATGAACTGCCATCATAGCAAGAGACTCTGGATATGGTGCATCTAGTGTGGTGGGAGTAAATTATTTCCTCCGAGTTAGCTCCACTGGTCATGAGTGATGCTTAACAACAGATGGATTGATAAATTGACCATTTGGAGAAACTGTGGCTGATTAGAACAATTGGCACTACTGACATATTTGAATAGCAATGGTTGTGTTGACTCATTTGCATACCTTCTATGGGGGAGATAACTCTAAGTACTGAATAGTTGTTTTCATTTTGATCTTGCTGATGGTATGTGTGTAGAAGACAGGAGACTGTATAGGACAAATTATTGTCAGCCTGGAGAATTCTGCTGGTGTTTGGAAGTTGCAACAACAGATACAGGGTTCTTCACAAATTTTGAAACAAATAAAGGACCACAAATGATAATGTAATGAAAATCACATTTATTGAAGGGTAAAAAGATAACATTTTAGGATCTGCAATCATTTAGTCTCAAACATGAACCAAAAATGTCAAGAGGATCTCTAGAGTACATGCTCCTGATGCCTGCCATTCAGTTGAAGGCACTGTTGAATGCAAATTTGTTGATAGCACAGGCACATTCCTCCTGGAATGATTCTTCTCAGTGATGGCTACCTTCAATGTGACAATGGTTGCCCTGGTAGATGTTGTCCTTGAGGAGCCCCCAGAGGAAGAAATCTAGAGTGTTCAGGTTAGGCAAGTGAGGTGCCCATTCCACTTCATCTTTGTGGCTGATGAGACACTCGCAATATTTTCATGGAGCCATGCCATTGTAACATTAGCAGAGGAGCACCATCCTGCTGGAACCTCCTCATCAATGTCATCAGGCTCCTCAAGCTCTCCCTATCTGAGAGGCCACTTCTTTACTTCATCAATTTTGAAACACTCTGTATATTTTGGTGAAACCTCTTGCTATGTTCATTTATGGCATCCACATTTGTTGGAGAAAAAAAACACGAGAATGAAAGAAGTGCATTTGAAAAGACATTTGGCATCCCATTTTTGTGTTATTTATTAACAGATCATGATAGCTATTAGAGAGATGTGATTAAACATACTTTAATGTTTAAAAAATAATTTATTCCGTATTATTATTGTTTAGGTAATAAGCATTATAACATAGCACAAATAGCTATATTATGGAAAAAGGAAATTTCAACAATATATACATTTTTTATGTATTTATGGTTATTTTTTAACTTTTATCAAAAACGATATTCTTGTACATGTAGTTATGGATAATATTATACATTAATTACTAATTTTTTTAATTAATAACTATTTGTGCTCAGTTGTTGACATCAATAGCTGATGTGTTAAAATTTTGGAATAATGCAATGATATTTAAATTTTATCTCTCTTATAGATGTCGTGATCTGTAAATTGTGGTAATAAAATAAGCACATCCCATCTCCCCAGCATACTTGATTTAATAGATAATCCCAACAAGCTGTGGCAATTCCGGGTATAGATCCAGAATCAGTGCACTTTATTTAATGCATAATCCCAATAAGCTGCAACAATTCCAAGTACGAATCCAGAATCAGCATACTTAATTTAATGGATAATCCCAACAAGCTGCAACAATTCTGACCATGAATTCAGAACCAGCGTACTTAGTTTAATACAAAATACCTATAAGTCTGTGACAATTCCCAGTATGGATTTAGAATCAACAGACTATGTTTTAATTTAAGTAGCCAAATCTTTGCTGTCCAGTGTTATCTTTAAGACTATCCTTTTTTTACTGTAATATGGTCCCATTAAAAACATTGGACTGTTTTCACAAATAATCATGTGTAATGCTGAATGTTTTTTATACTTACTCACTTAAATGCTACATTTTCAGAGCCTCTTAATTCTTCAGATATTATTCTCTTCTAAAGTGTATTTCTTTGATTCCTTAAAAGATTAGCTAAATCCCTTTTATAAGCAGTAACCTTTGTGATACAATATATACAAGACTTTTATACAAGATCTGCTTAGGAAATATCCAGCCATTTAATATTAAAAAAAAAGTAAAATAACCTTCCTTTATTCACTTCAAACTATTTCATTTGGGACCACACACACTTCTCCCATTATCTACTTTTCAAAGAAATCTACAGGGGCCATTTACCAGATCTACATCAAATGACTCATTGCGTTCTCCTTAATCTCATCCAATCTGATATCTCTTTCTGTTCATTTATGATTTTAGTTTTTGTTTTGTTTTTTTTGGAAAAAGGATTTGCTGGAAGCTGAATCTAGACTGTAAAAAGTCTAACAGACTTCGGTGAACACAATGTTTTGACAAAAATCACTGCATGAAAAATCATTGTGAAGACAATGGTTTCACAGCACAAAAACTCACTCATCAGCATTTCTCTGCGAGCTGACGCACTCACCAGCATTTCTCTACGAAGTGACTCACTCACCAGCATTTCTCTACAAAGTGACTCACTCATCAGCATTTCTCTAAGAAATGACTCATCAGCATTTCTCTATGAAGTGACTCACTCACTAGTATTTCTTTACTTAATGACTCTCTCAATATATTTCCTTATCTTTTCTCTGCTTAATTACCCACTCAGTTGCATTTCACTACAAAGTAATTGCATGCCCAAGGAAAGAGAGTTTGTTCATGCATACACTTTGATGTCCCCTCTGCTTACCAAATTGCATAAAGGCTGTGCAACCAGTTCTTAATATATACAAAATACTTGTATGCATTCTAGGTAGACCTCTTGTAGACAATGTTACTTTTCCATCATTTTCTCTTTACTTCTATGTGTCTTTGCAGGAAATTGGGGAAATCTCAAATGACATTGCAGGAAAGTCCGTGGTGCGAATCTTTATTGGAGCGCGGCATATTGATGGAGATATGGTATCTGACTTTCTGGTTGGATGTGTTAAGGTAAGATAAAGCTTGAAAGTAAGTCGATGCAGAAGTTCCCAGCACCAATTTCTACACAATCATTGGAAAATCTTTGAAATGTCTTTGAAATTTACTTAAATCTTTATTACTTGCACTTGCATTTTCATTAAGAATTGTTTGTGGGAAAATGATCATTTTTGTTTTTTTCTGTCTGAATTTATGGCATGAGAAATTATCAGTTTTTACATGTGGACTATTGTGAGTATAGATTCAGAATCAGGGTACTTAGTTTAACATAAGATCCTGAGATGCAATGAAAATTCCGAGTACAGATTCAAAATCAGGGTACTTGGTTTAATGCAAAATCTTGAGATATAACAACAATTCTGAGTATGGATACAGAATCAGGGTACTTAGTTTATTGTCAAATTTTGAGATGCGATAACAATACCAGGTAGGGATTCAGAATCAGAGTATTTTTTTTAATGTAAAATCTTGAGATTCAAAGACAATTTTGAGTACAAATTTAAAATCAACAGATTCAGTTTTCTCTAAAACACATGCTTTTATTTCAGTAGCAAAATTCTTTGATAAAATTCATGAAAAAGCCACTCATGTGAAACTATATGTAAAGAGAGATTATTTTTGTATCGAAAATAGAAAGAAAAAACCCTAAATAAAGAAGCTCTCTGTTACATTGTGGTAAAAAGTTATTTATTATTCTAATTAATTAAAAACGTTTTTTCCTTTCAGAACATTCGAATTGGAAATGAGATTAGCAAATCTCTGCTATCCAAGCCACAACCATACAATGCTGAGTCTGGATGCACAATGGAAAACCCTTGTCTCAAAGATAATCCCTGTCGACCTAACACCTGTGTTGATACATGGGGACAGTACAAATGCGATTGTCTTCCAGGTAATAACAATTTTTCTTTTAATCATTTCACCCAAGCAAGGCAATAAAGCCACTAAAATGTAAAGGGTTACTAAGTGTGAAAGAATAAGAAGAAGAGAAACATTATTAAGGAGCAAGAACAATAAAAAAACATGAATTAAGAAAACAGAAGATAACAATTGACATTGCATTTACATTTTTGAAGATCAAACTTGACTGGAAAACAATAATCCAGAAGAGAATCCCACAAGCAAGAAATGCAAGAAAAGAAACTGTTAGCATAGAAATTAGAGCTACACCCAGCAATTTCAATTGTAGAATGATGAGATCTTGCCACCAATCTAGTATTAAATTCATAAAGTCGAGGTGCCATAGAAGTAAATTCAAGAGAAAAATTGCCATGAAAGTATTTATAGAAAAGAGACATTACAGGGGTTGGGAAATTGAGTGAAGACATGATGCCAGGTCAGGACCAATAACATTGCAGATTCTTCTTTAGGTTTTATCAAGGATCTCTAAATATGTAGCAGGGGCACCAGACCATATGCGGCAGCAATATTAAAAGCATGGATAATGTACAAAATACAAGCCATCCTTTCGATTTTAAAAATGTCAGCATAATTAAATTTATTTGTTATAAATTATTTAGAAGAATTATTTAATCAGCTATGACTTCATGATTCAATTTGCTTCATCAAGAAAAGCTTTTTCTAACATATCACATTTTCTGGCTAAGATTATATTTAAAAATAATATTAGAATAGATACTGGGTAAACGATAATATTATCATAAATTTTTATTTTTATTTAATTCTAAACAGGGTGCAATGGGTAAATTGTCGCCATATTTTTGTGCATGCACATTGTTTGTTTTAAATTTTGTCAACTGCACAATATAGTAATGTCAATTGTGCACCATCTGTGAGAAAAAGAGCACCATGACGCAATTCACTCTGCCAAAAATTTGGAAATGGCATGCTGTACTGCTTGACATTTGTACTGGAAGCTCCAATATGAACATTTCAGAGTGTTTAGGTGTCATTCTGAGGACAGTGCAGAGGATTTAGAAAAAGTTGCATGAGTCTAATAGTGATTACAAAGGTGTGTGGAGTGATGGCGGCATTATGCCTTTCTTCATCTTCCCACAGGGCCTCAAACGGAGCATAGAACAGGACTTTGCACCATACCACACAAGCAGGAGAACCCAGTCATAGTTGTCAAACAATTTCTGTGACCACTTCACCCCTTACATCTGGCCATCTAACTCTTCAGACTGCAACCCCCTTGATTATTAACGTGTGGGCCATAGTTGAGTAAGAGAGCAACAAAACTCCTTGGACACCATCTTTGAGAAAAAGAGCACCATGACGCAACTCACTCAACCATAAAATTTGGAAAATGCATGCTGCACTTTTTGGCATTTGTGCCAGAAGCTCCAATACAAATATTTCACAGTGTTTGGATGTTAATCTGAGGACAGTGCAAAGGATTCAGAAAGAGTTGGGTGAGTCTAATGGTGATTATGAAGGTACGGTAGCTCAGAAGACTCACTCTGATTGTTCGGATAAGAACAGAACTCCTGAATTTGTTGGTGAGGACCTCAGACTCAACATGGAGGCTGATATCAAGTGCATTGAGGAGGTAGTGCTGCTCTGTGTCAAGAGGGTGGCTGCTGGAACAGGACTCTGCACTGTGCCACACAAGCAGGAGAACCTAGTCATGGCTGTCAGACAATTTCTGTGACCACATCACCCCTTACATCTGGCCACCTAACTCCCCAGACTGCAAACCCCTTAATTATTATGTGTGGGGTGCAGTTTAGTAAGAGACAAACAAAACTCTTTGTAACACCAAAGATGAACTGAAAGCAAGGATTATGGCAGCATTCATCAACTTAAACAAGGAAACCATCCTGAAGTCATCCAAATGCTGTAGTTGAAGTCAATGGTGATTTTATTGAATGCTCTTTAGTATTTCAAGATATTTTTATGTAAAAATCTGTTAAAATGAAATGTCAGTGTTATTTTCATTTATGTGTAATTTAGATGACAATTTATCCATCCCACCTTGTATATACCTGCTCTGTAGAAGCTTCTTAGCTGCAAAAAAATTCATCTTCCCACAGGGCCTCAGACTCAACATGAAGGCCTACATCAAGGGCCTTGAGGGGGTAGTGTTGCCCTGGGTAAAGAGTGTAGCTGCTGGAATATCCTATGTCTTACAACAGGATACTGCACCATGTCACACAAGCAGGAGAACCTAATCATGGCTGACAGACAATTTCTGTGACCACATCACCCCTAACATTTGGCCACCCAGCTTCCCAGACTGCAACCTCCTTGATTATTATGTGTTGGGCATAGGCAGCTGAGCAAGAGAGCAATAAAACTCCTTGTAACATCATACATGAACTGAAAGCAAGGATTATGGCAGCATTCACAAACTTAAACAAGGAGACCATCCCCAAAGAGATGCAGGAGATTCCAAAGTCATCTTGAGGCCATGGTTGAAGCCAATTGCGATTTTATTGAATAAATTTACTCTTTCGTATTTCAAGATATTTTTGTGTAATTTTGTTAACTATATTGGCTAAAATGAGATGTCAGTATTATTTTCTTTTATGTGTAATTTAGATGACAATATATTCATCACACCCTGTATTTTCTTTAACTCTGAAATAATATTATCATAAATTATAATTTGAAATATATGGATTTACTATTTTTTTTTAGATATACATTATTTTTCTTACCCTAGCTTTCTTTTATTTTCTGACATCAAATCATTATATTTTACATTTATTTTAAAGCTTTTCTATATACTAATCGCAGTGATTTGTTCACAGATATTTATTTTATCCACAAGTATTTATTTTTAACTTATTAACCAATATTTTTTCAATGTTGTGTAACATTTAAAAAAATTTTTTTTTTTTTTGGTTGTCTTATGATGTTCTTGTTGAAAAAAAATGTTGGCAACAGAATAAAAATTTCTAAACCTCCAACTGGTTTTTCTTATATTCTACCTTAACTCCTTTGTTCATTATCTTATCGCAGGTCGTATTGGTTCAAACTGTACAGATGTCTGTGACAACTTTAATCCTTGCCAAAACATGGGAATTTGTCATAGACCAACTGCTGGTCAAAAAACTTACACTTGTGAGTGTGGACGACTCCAGTTTGGTCGATACTGTCAGATCAGCCTACAGCAACCTTGCCCTGCAGCTTGGTGGGGCTACCCGATTTGTGGACCATGCAACTGTAAAAGGTCTAAGGGATTTAATCCGGCCTGTAACAAAACAACAGGTGCCTGCTATTGCAAGGTAAATTTTTTTAGATCTCAGTATGAAATCTGCAAAAATGAGATAAAAAGGAATAGTTGAACAAAACAATGGCAAAGATTTAATGATATTATGCTTTAAGTTTTTGCACATAGTGCAGTGGTTATTGGCATGAAAAATGGAATCAGCATGCTGAGTTCAAATTCCAGTCAAATTTATTGCATTCACTTTTGCATGAATACCCTTGGAGAAGGTATGAATCTATCTCTCCTCACCTCATCTGTGTGTTAAGTAGCAGGGCAGACTGTGCTCTCTAGCTTTGGCTGGTAATCAGATTAGGAGAATGACAACTCTGAATTCAAAACCAAGTCCCCCCTGTAAAAACTTACTTGCTATAAAACCACAGCAGCAACTCCTACTATGGTGAAGATGTGGCTTTACATTTTAATGCTACTAAGGGAGAGGAGAGGTGGATGTTTTAGCCTGGCATTCTCATTCTACGTGGTACTCTTTTTGATCTTTTGCACCTGAAAATAAATAAGAAATGACATTGTCTCATGATTTCCAGCATCCTACTTGCAATTGTAATTGTTAATCTTCACAAGTTGCTCTCCTGGGACATTCTCCTACCCAGGAAAGTATAATCTTACTTCACTCACCAACCAGGGAAGGAATAATCTTAACCCACTCACCTACCAGGGAAGGGATAATCTTTCTCCACTCACCTACCAGGTAAGGGATAATCTTACCCTACTCACTTACCAAGGAAGGGATAATCTTACTCCACTCCCCTACCTAGGAAGGGATAATCTTATCCCACTCTCCTACCTGGGAAGGAATAAACATATCCCACTCTCCTATCTGGAAGGGATAATATTACTCAGAAGTACCAAGCAGCCATCTTTGACTGGGATCCCACGTGGACAATGAAGCAGTTCAATAAATCATTCTCTCTCTATCATTTGTTCGAGTTCCCTAATATAATTTACATCATGAGAAAATGAAATAAAACCAATAAATAAAATATAATAAAGAATAAAAAAAAAGAAATTCATTTTCCCATAATGCAATTAATAAAGGAAATTGGAAGTTTTTTTTGATCATCTCTGCCATTTTTATGTCCCTACCCACTTCCAGAAAGGACAGAACCTTTCCATTTTCCAGTGCAACACAATCACTCATGTTTTGCAGTGCCACTTATGAAGTAACTAATTTAGTCATTCCAACTCAGCACAAAGCTGACTTGATCTTGACTATTTTAACCATTCTTATTATTACTTACTCAAACTTAAAATTTTAATTTGGTCTACATCTCCTTTAGATATAATTTTATCATTTTATTTATTTTTCTTTGTAAATTATTTTATCTCTTTTTAACTAATAGGGACATTGGGTGCTTGTAAAAAATATTTATTCTACAAATATCTGTGCACAGAAAGAGAGCATTGACTTAGAAAAGAGATAAAAATAAAAATTTGTAATTAGTCAGGAAGTTATGCCCCAACTTAATGTTCTCTTAATCACTGGGCATAGGCATTAATCTGTTAGCATAATACCCATAAAAAATGATGATCAGAATATCTGTTTGTTCTGTCATGGATCAAATTATTTCTCTTTAGCCCACAGGATCATTGTGTGCACTCTGCTTAGGCTCAAAGTATTACTCTTGGCCCTCTGGCTATGAACAGTGTAGTATCTGTGCATTTTTGCCCAGGAATAATGTAGTACCTGTGCACTTCTACCTAGGAACAGTGTAGTATTTAGGCACTCTGTTGAGGATCTGTATGCTCTGCTTAATTTAGTATTTGCAAGCTAATTTTACCATGGTGTTCAAGCAACAGAATACTCATATAATGGATATGTCAGTTGTTTGCTTACCTCTAAGTCAAATGTTTAAATCTAGGAAGGATTCACATTTATTTTATATTTCTTTTTACTTTATCCTAACATAATTTACAAACAAAAAAAATAAACAGAAAAAAATACTCACTCTGTTTATTATTATAGATGATGCTAGATAAAACTATGGGCTTTTTGTTCTTAGAAATGCAAAATTTTTCTAAAAAAATCCTATCTTAATAAATAATTTCATTTAGTCATTCTTTTAATAATCTTCATCATGAAGGCCTTGCTTATTTATTAATTGCAATTTTTTATCTTTGCCAGACAAACCATTACCAACCCAAAGGTAGTAACCAATGTTTTCCTTGCAACTGTTACCCAGAAGGTTCTATGGGACCTTCATGTAATCCAGTCACTGGTCAATGCAAATGCCACAAAGGGGTTATTGGACGAAGATGTGACAGTTGCGCAAGTCGTTTTGCAGAGGTTCATGAAGTAGGATGTCGAGGTAATTTATTGTCTTTTTTTATGGTTGTCAACTGATAAGCTTAATTGTCACAGATCAACATCTTGGTGACCTTCTGGACATTGGATGGGTGATTTTGCAAGATTACAAATGGCCAGCTTACATGAAACATTCCTCACTTATTAATTGAACTCTTTCTACTCTTACTAAAAACACTTACATGCATGTATTAGACACACACAGGCATTTTCTTACTGACACAAACACATGCACATCACACACACACACACACACACACACACACACATATATCCAATTGAGAGAAAGAACAGATGGAGTAAAATTCCACTGTTTATCGCCTTTACTTTTTAAAAAAGTGCTCAATATAAAGTAGAGCAATATATTATTATTATTTTTATTATAAGAGATTATAATAAAAACATGTTGGAATCGCTACACAAAGGCTTTCATGTTTCAATACTTTGATTGTACTTCTTCAGGTGATGGTAAGTAACTGGTAATTAAATGATTTTTAAGAAAATTTAAAAACAAAGTGTTACCTCCTTTTCTGAAAGTTAAAGGAAGGGAAATATTAGGTCAGAATTAAAAATAGACTTGTGGGTATGTCTTGATTAACCAATTAAATATCAGATTTATGCTAATTAGAAAAGTAAGCTCAGATGGTGGAGGTGGGTGACTTATTTTTTCATGTCATGATAAACCGGAACATAGACAGGCCATCATTGACGATTGCAAAAATATGTCAGTGACAAATGTATCGTGATTGTAGACAAATTTGTCTACAATCATGATACATTTATTGCTGACATATTTTCTGCAATCAAAAATGTGCCCTGAGATACCGTAACTTTTTGGCTTGTGGAGAAGACCAGAATGCCAAACCCTGTTAAAGGCTTTTGAGATGTCCAATGCTACAGCTCATGCTAGAGCATGGTAGAATCTTTCTGCAATTATCGTCAATACATCAGCAGTTGACTGGATAAATGAAAGCCATATTTCTTGTCTGAGAAAAGGCTCTGTGATGAGAAGGGGTTGTATACATATCAATCAACAGAGAAACTGTTCTAAGTAGGAAGTTAGGCAGGTATACTCCAGATGAGTCAATAGTAGAGTATGAGGAGAATTTACAGGAAAAGCGTTCAGCTTTATCAGCAGAGGATGAGAACACCTTAAGTTGATTGAAGAGGTGGGGAATAGAGACCTTGCACTTACTTAGTTTGAATTGAGGCATAACATTACCATCACTAGTGATCACTCCAAACACCTTTGTAATCACCATTAGACTCATCCAACTCTTTCCGAATTCTCTGCACTGTCCTCAGATTGACACTGAAACACTCTGAAATGTTTGTATTGGCACTTCCAGTGCAAATGCCAAGCTTAATGTGGCACAAGGTCAGTCAAAATTGGAGTAGAAAAACTGTGCTACATCACTGTATAAAGTGAGGAGGGCTACTTACTTTTCTTTTTTTTAAAATCCTTATTGAAAAGCCTGAACTTGAATACTATTTACTTATATTCCAGGGAAATATGCAATTATTTCAGCTGTGAGTTAAGCTATACAAACAAAAACATTCTTCTAAAATTTTGCCCATGATTGCTATTCATCAAAAAAATAAAATAAAATTCAAATAAAATCGTTTTCATTCATATCTTTGCAAATTTAAATTTTTGATTTCCTTTTATTGCAGTTGTGTATGATGTTTGTCCCCGTAGCTTTGCTCGTGGAATATGGTGGGATCGGACATTTATTAATGAGATGGCTGTCCAAGAATGTCCCAGTGGGGCAATAGGTAAGTTTATGGTGCCACACTTTACTGCTGTAGATATAAATAAATACATTTTAATAAATGAGCCAGAGAAGACAGGAAAACATAAATTTTAAAAAAATGTCAATATTAAATAAATTATTGATGTTTTCCAAATTTATTAAAAGATTTTATCAGTTTTAAGGCAACTCAAATTAATGTCTTTTTGTTTGGGTTAATAAAATTTTCTTTGTGTATGTATGTGAGAAACAATGAAATGTTGTTATGCGTGTTTGTGTGGAAAAGTCAACATGTGTGTGCGTGGTTCATAGTAAAGAGGATACAAGAGATAGAATTTGTTTCTTACTGTGGACAGTGTTGCCGTAGTCTGAAGCAGTCCCTTTGAAGTTTGTCAGTGCTCTTGCTTTTAGCATGAGATCATGAAGTTCACGAGCAAGAGTGGCCTGGACCATGATGACAGCTGTGCGTATCCTGTTTGGGGCCGGATTTTGTGTGTTTTATACACTTTCTCGTAAGAAAATCAGCTCCATCCTCCACTTTCTACATGATTATAAATTTACATCTTTCTTTTCCCGACTGTCTATATATGAGTTATTTATATCTTTCTTTTCCCCACTCTCTATATATGACTTCTGGCAAACACACAATGTAAAGTTCACAGAGTTTTATATAGTAAATAAGATTCGTGAGATATCTGTACAAGCTAATTTGATCTTGTTAATTTTTTTGTTTTCTTGTTAATCATTTCACCACAACCAAGGCAATAAAGCCACTAAGACATAAGGAGTTACTGAGTGTGAAACAATGAGAAAAAGAAAACATTATTAAGGAGAGAGGATAATAACAGAATGGGAATTAAGAAGACAGAAGATGACAATTGATATTGCATTTAAATTTTTGAAGATCAAAGTTGAATGAAGAGCAAAAAGCCAAAAAAGAGTTCCACAAGTGAGAACTATTAGGATAGGATTTAAAGTTTCACCTAACAATTTGAACTGTAAAATTTTCTCTGGTCACAATCATTTGTTATTTTCATAATTGACTCACATCTGTATTTGAAATTTTTTAATGGTATTTCAATTCATTTAGAGTTATTTAATCCCCTGGTTTGTTTCATGGTAAATATTTCAGATTTAGTTTGAAGATTGAGTTCATTTAAAAGTGTTGTATTGTTAGGTCTAGTTTGCACAAGAGAGAGTCCAAATTGTTTATGATAAGTCTACTTTTACATAATTAGTTAATGGCATCAATAGAAGTATTAGGTTTAGTCATAAGTAATTTCCATTTTGGGGAACCAACTGCAATGACAAATGTATGATCTTCACTGCTAATCGTATGTTGCAATTAAAAATGCATTTGGAGGACACGAACATATTTTAGTTTTTTGCTTAGAAATGACAGTGTACACAGGGGATTAAAGAAAAAGGTTTTTCTCCTCTATGACAATGCAAAGCCATATACAGGAAGGATACCATTGGAAAAAATTATGGAACTTGGTTAGTCTGTTCTACCCTACCTGCCAGATTCACTTTACCTTGCAATTACCTTTTTTGGTCACTGCAAAATGCTTTGTTTGGGATGTAGAAAAAAAGGTATGTTTGTTTGGAGAACCAGTTGTACCGTCTTCTTTTCAATCAAAATTGGTGAGACTACTGTGAAAATCCATGCACAAGACACAACCACTTATTGGCCTCTGCTGACTATCTGATGTTCTCTCACTCATGCTTATTTTATAAAGTGGCTGAGGCTTGGAAATTTGCATAAGCCACAAATTTGTCTTGCAAAATCACTGAACTTCAAGATCAAGTTGTTATTAAATTGTAGCTTTTGGATCTGCTACATTTTCTTTCATGTATTTTGCATACAAGACACATATAAATGAGTTTTGTCCCAGGAGATAAGCCATTTTCACTTCTGATGATAGTTTTTATTCAAGAATTTGTTGAAAACTTTTTCACATTAAAATCTGCAGGATTTTATTCAAAAGTTATCAAAAAGCTCCCTGACAAAGTCATTGCAAATAATAGTGAATATATAATTGAATAAAATATAATTGTACTTTATTTTTTATGCATAAAGTTGATTAAACAGAAATGGAAATTATTTATAACTTAAACTGTATAAAATTCATCATCTTATTATTTACACTATCTACATTTTTTGGATTGTTCGCCTCATCTTTGTTGCCATATTCACAACGTTTCGGACATTGTACACTCTGGCCTTCTTCAGGTTTTTTGAATTTCAAACTGAACCCTTTATTTCACCCACCGGAGTAGATTGTTCTAGTTCCACATGCCATGCCGCTTCTGGATGTCTCAATATCAGTTATCTCCCTTCAACTAAGCTCTCCAAGTTTTTGTTCACCTGAGCTATAGCCAGGTATTAAACTCACAACTCTTTGGGGCAAGGCACCAGATTCAACCAATGCTTATTCCACTGGCCCAATTACAATGTCTCCTCAGAAATATAGACAAAATGTAATTGTACTTTAATTTTTAAGCATAAAGTTGATAAACAAAATGGAAATTATTTATAACTCAAATTGTATAAAATTCATCATTTTTTATGTTAAAATTCTTTCAACTAAAATAATTAAAAATTTCATTATGAAATGTATTACTCTTCAGTAATGTTATTTATCATGATTTTTATTATCTATTCTTTTCTATGAATATTTTTATACACTTTGTTTCTACTAGTATTTAAGAATTTTCTTTCTTTTAGGATATTCAATGTGCAATGAATATAAATGTTTTATTTTGAGACCGCTTTTAATTTCTTTTTTAGGTGATGCCAAAAGAAACTGTACCAAAGAAGACAGCTGGCTGGAACCTAACCTTTTCAATTGTACTAGCCTCAATTTCCGAGATCTGCATAAACAGGTAACTGGCCTGTTTAATCTGGGTGCAAATCTAGTTGCCCTTTGTTTTGTCTTTTTTTAACTTTTCTTCTATTGCAAGAATTTAGGTAAGAGTTATGTTAGTTATTATTTTTAATATGTTCAGGCATTGCCAGACATGGTCATGGTTGGCATCGATCCAAGGACAGGTGTCCCATATTTCATAAACATGTTATGAAAAATATGGTATGTTATTGAATCGCATGATAAAGAACACTTTGCTAGGTTCTGGTATGGATTTGGCCAGGCAATGCATGCAAGATCTGTCAAGAAAGTATCGAGCCATTTTCAGTATTTTGTGAATGGTTTGAACAGATATGACATAATTTTGCAAGTAATCATGTCCTTACTGAATGACATGAATAATATAGTGGAGTCATTGTCTTTAGATGTGTGTATGAAATAAACTTTGGGGTAAAAGTCTGTTAAAAAGGAAAGTACTTTTGATATAACCTAATTTATAATAATAACATTAATGTCATACTAGAGTTATCTTTAAATGTATACATTTGAGTAAAAAAAAAAAAATGAAAATCCTTTTTGACTCATTCTAATATATGGTGGATTTATTTGTTTTCTTCAGTTGAAGCAGATTAAGAAAGGAAGCCTAAAAATCAACACCTATGTCTCAAAGACTCTCATGAAACTCTTAGCCAAAGCAGCAAAAGAATCTGCGGACAACTTTTTTGGCAACGATATAAGTATTATCCTGAATCTTATCATGGAAATTCTGAAGTATGAGAACAAACAGGAAGGACTGAGTCTGACAAGTGAACAGGATCGCGGCTTTATCAAGGTAAGTTAATTCAGAACTAAAATCAAGACCTACCACCCTCTGATCTTGAAAGTTGTTAATAATGAACTCATGGCTTGGAATGTTAGGTGTACATAGTAAACTTTTTGGCATGACTTAAATAAAGTGGTCCACTCATAACAAAAAACACAAGGAAAAAAGTTTTGTAGATTAACATTCATAATGATGAAAGAGGGCGTGGAAAATTTGATGGTCACAGGACAGATTGAAGGCAAGATGGACAGAGGAAAAAAAACACATAACCTATGTAGTGTAGCTTGAGTAAATGGATGGTGAAACAATGTTTAGGAGAGATAACAAAAAGACAAGATTTATTAAGAGCTACAAAGGATAGGAAATTGTAGTGAGCCATGATCACCAATGTCCTGAAAGGACATGGCACATAAAAAAAGAAAATAGTCCAGTACCAACAACATTTGTCAGAATAAAAAAAAAAGGAAAAGATTCTGTTCATAACACACACATATATATATATATGTATATATATATATATATATATATATATATATAACTGATTTAAAATATGGTTTTTCACTACACAGGAATTACCATGTTTCAAAAACCGAAGGTAAAATCTTCAAATTTAATTATATAATTAAATTAAAAGCATTAGTTCTGTTTCATCTTCAAGCGAATTCTAATGCTTTTAATTTAATTATATAATTAAATTTGAAGATTTTACCTTCGGTTTTTGAAACATGGTAATTCCTGTGTAGTGAAAAAAACCATATTTTAAATCAGTTAATTTATAATATTTGTGCTCTGTAAATTTACATTGAACACTGGTTTGTAAAAATAAAAATATCAATAAGAACACCAGATTATATATCTTACTGTTCTTTTTTTTTTATTATATATATATATATATATATATATATATATATATATATATATATATATATATATATATATATATATATATATATATTATCAAACAAATCTCTGACTTCATAAAGAGTTAGTTACTAAAGTGGCCTTTTGGGTCATGAATTATTTTTCACCCTGCAACATATATAATCTACATTTCATATTTCCACCAGTTCTAAATTTCATGGTTCAGACCTGCCATACTATGCACATTCTAGTGAACCACCCTTATTCTCTTCAGTTCCATTCAAACAGCTTCTTCCCATGAACCACTACTTTATGGAACTGACAATGTTTCCCCAACTGTTACAATTCTTAACATCAAAGGTTAACAGTTATGTTCTCCACATATCTTCATAAACTGTGCCTCTTACTTCTTACTTTGTAACCATCTACCCCAAGTAGCTCTTGGGTCTTGTACAAAGTGAACATTGTTGTAAATAAAAAAAATATCAAGTTTGAAACTGCTTATGTCATTGGAAAAGGATATGAGTTGTACACAGATATTAGTGACATAAGCAGTTTCAAACTTGACATTTGTAATTGAAGTCAAAGTACTGATAACTCTTTATTTGTTAAGAATCAATTTATGACTGTATTTATATTATAAACAGGACCAATGTCTTCAAAGACAAAATGTTGGGGCTTGATGAAGATCTAATGAATGCTAATATACAAAAAAAATTCCTTCTGATCAGTTAATTTAATTAGTCCCAATTCCTGATTTCTTGAACTAATGCTTGGAAATTGTTACTTCTAAATGCCAAAAGTCCATTAAATCCAAATGTAAACTTGGAGTCTAATTTTTAAAAACATTTTTTTTAGGTATTTTTAATATCCCAAAAAGCCTAAGTGAACGTGAAACTTTCATTGCAAAATCATTACGTATTAATAACTGTTGTATAATATTTATTTTTTGTCTCCTGTAGAACATGCTGATGGCCCTGAGTTACACCTACAATCAAAAGTACAGGTCAGAGTGGAATTATTTGAACAAAAATGGCGGAGCAATGGCACTGACAATGCTCTATGAGAAATATATGCACACTCTGGCAACCAGCATGGCCTTGTCTCAGTCGTGGCCTTTCCAGGTTGTTTCCAACAACATTGGTAAGTTGTATATATTAAAATCATGTAAGGCTATGGTAAATCATATTAAATGGTAAAACAAATCCTTCGAATCCAGCAAGACAGTATATAAAAAGCATGATAGGGTAGGAACACTGATAGACTATGAACTGTGCAAATGAGTTGATTTCAGCCATAGAAACAAATGTTGTTATCATGCTGTTCCAATTGTCTACACTAGCAAGGTTTATCAATGGCTTATGACCATATCAGGTTGAAATACCAGTTCTTGTATAATCACTGAAGTTAAGCAGCATGGTGCCTGGTCAGTATCTAGATAGGTGATTGCTTTGGGAATTGCTTGGATATGTGGATGGTGTAATGGTTAATGGTTCAGAATGGGAAATCACAATATATTGGATGTATCAGCAATATTGTCCATTTGTTAGATTAAGCTTTGAACCGTTGCATTTTAGAAATGATTAAAGATATCTTACTGGAATTTTCTGAAGTTTTTATAACACTATTGGCACTATACTTTGAACAATAAGAATGTATTTAGCTCTAAGTTGAAATAATGATCCAACTTCCTGTTGTGACCTCCTGATCCAGATTTCTTCTCTACTGTTCCTTCTTTTTTAAACTTATTCACCATTCTCTTGATGGAAGCCAGAGTATGAATGTTGATAACATTACTGAAGGCCTGAATGATCTTATTCCTCTCACCATTCCTCAGTTGATAAGACAGTGGGGCTGACACAAAATGATTTTAACCTGTTCTCTTTCTAGCTGAATAACTCAAAGGGTTTTTTTTCAGTGACTCTTACAAAAAATGGTGTCAAGATGGCTAAATGTCTTATCTGAAAACCTGGAAAAAAGAAATTCAATTAGTTTAGTATTTTTTTTAGATATTAAACATTTTGTGAGATGGACAATTATCCCATGCTGTGACAAGTTCTGGACAATTTTGCTGTTACACTCCATATATATGCACATGTGTTACATGCATACAAATCTACAAATTCAAAAAATTAGACAATGCTGAGAGCACTTCTAACTTCAACAACACAAAATTCTTAATCCTAGCCTCTAACACTCTATCTTCAAAATTTGAAAATAAATTAACTCTTGGGAATTTACCAGCACCTCCAAGACAATTAGAGATATAATTAGGAAAAAAAAAATCCAACATAACTGCAGATGCTGGATTTATTAAATACCTTGCAATGTAAAAAACTTACATTGGCAAGACAACTCAAAATCTAAAAGCCTGTGTCAATGAGCATAAAAGGGATCTATGTTAGGACAACCCTTTAAACTCGTGTAATACACAGAAAAAAAAACTGGCCATAACTTTGATTTTACAAATGCCACCCTAATTAAAAAAAAAACAATTTTTTATGCGGAAAATCCTTCAAGGCAGTCCTGATGAATATTTTACCAACTATAAACACACATCAAAAACACCAATATGTATATTATTAATACTAATATGAATATTATTGATATTTATATGAATATTATTATCTTAATCCCACAGAGACAAACTAGAATTATGATAAATTCACAAACATAAAGCAATACTTACATTTTTTTCAGTTAGGCTTTTGGAGTCTGTTAATTTTTTGATGCTTTGAAAGGATGCGTTATCTTACCTTGAGTTTGATGATTAACAATCATGCAATTCACTCTAGCAGAAATTTAGAAATGTTTCTAAATTTCTGCTAGAGTGAATTGCATCATGGTGCTCTTTTTCTCACAGACAGTGACCAACTGATCATACTATACTGTGCAGTCACCAAAATAAAAAAAACAATGTGCATGTATGAACTGAAAAACATAAAATGGCAACAATTTACCCATTACACCCTGTATATGATTTGAGATCAAATACAGATCAAAATCCAATAGAATGATAGGATAAACAAGAAATAGGAAATGTTTATCTGTCTAAATATTTTTGACTTTTATTAATTGATCAACCAATGAAAATCAAACAACACAAAAATAAAAATATGTTTAAAAATATTTCTTGTTTAAAATTAATGTTTTTATCATCACTGGGATAGAGATTTTTTGTGTAGCTGCATATTTAACAATGAATTAAGTGCATTAACAAGGAAGGAGATTATGTTTAAAAATATTTCTTGTTGCTAATATTCCTGCTAACTCTGAGCTTCACTCTTTGAAATGTCTTCTGATTCATATCTGACAGTTTTTTCTAAATTGTTTTTTTATTCTTTTCAGTTCTTGCAATCGATTCCATAGACATGAGAAACCTAAGTGCTATAGAGATTCCTAAATATGACAACATCGTACCTAGCAGTGACATGTTTGACAAAGACACGTACATCCAGATACCGCGCTCACTTCTGGTCACTGAGAGAAGTATAGGTAAGGGAGATAATTTGTCATTGTATCTTTGTACTTACATAAACAGAGGTAGAACTAGATTTCAATGGATGGATGCACAAATGGAGTGGAGAGATAGAGAAATAGGAATACATTGAGAATGCTATGTTCAAATAGATTGAATTGGTAGAACTAGATTGATTAGGTAGGAATAAATTGATATATGGATGCATAGCTGAATGACTATTAGAATGTTAGTGTTTAAATATGGGTCTGAATTTCATTATGTCAAGTAGATAATACCAGCCTGCAGAAATGATTCCAGTGTGCAGCACCATTGGAAAATCCCTGAAAACTCGACATCAGGCTGACCCAGGCTTTATGAGCGAAATTGTGTAGAGGGAATGTTTGGAAGCCATCAATTGTTGTACTAGCACAAAATCACAAGTCATCATGACCCAGGGTTCTGTGTGTGCTCACGCACCAGAACCTATGTCAGTGGTTGTGCTAACAGGAAAGCACAAATAATGACCAAGGATTGTAGTGCACTGGCCTTGTTCAACAACAGATCAGGCCAAATTATATGTTCTTTTGCAGAAACCATAACTAATGTCTGCTCAGAAAAATTGCAGTATAAACAATAGATTGGCTCTGTGGGTGTTGAACAAGCACAAATGTACCTGAGCAGGTATCTGCAACAGGGATTATCCATTGCAAACACACATACACACACACACACACACACACACTATTTGGGCAGGAATTTTTTTATGCATGTTTCATTAAATATAACAGACAAGAGATATTTTTTAAGTTTTTTTTTTTTTTTTGCTTCACTTTTACTTGTGTCCTTAAAAAATTTTTTCTTGAAGTTTATGTTTGTTGATAAATTGTCCTGAATGATTTCGGCTAATACTTTATCTATTTTGAAGAGAGATTAATTTTCACAATTACAAGGAATCTTTGTTTATCTAGAAGCTTAAACTCCATACAGAAATGGATAACAGATCCTATGCTCGTCACAGTCACATCAACACATTTGATTAACATATGCAAATCTGTGCTCGTTCATACATTTCTGTGAAACCAATATTTACTTGTCTTCCCATGAGAGTAGGGTGTGGCCTGTGGTCAATTTGATCTGGAATATCCACACACATACATGTGGACAAGGATAAAAATTACCCAGTTTCCTTAAATAATGTCTCACAGATGTCAGAATACTCTGACTCTCCCTCTTTTCAGATGGCAGTGCTGCCACTAAGTTGGAATCTCCTAGACCAAATAGGCTTTGTGTTTTGCTACAACCTGCTGGAAAATGAGAACACAGCTAAAGGGGGGAACATACTACATTAATGGAGGTCGAGGAGTAGTTCTCCATGAAACTATATTGCATACACACACACACATGAAATAGGTTCCTCCCCAGTCTTTTGAACAGGAGTAGAGATTTATCCTTTGTTTCTTGTTTAGAATTTGGTTTCCTGTTCCTTCTAAACCCTTTTCATTCTCTTTCACCCCTAGTAGCCCCCTTTCATCTTTGTGGTACTATTGTCTTACTTGGGGGTGAATTGATTTTTAAAAAAATAAAATAATTGTAATGACACATAAAAATTGAATAAAAAACTTACAAAATATCCTTGGTTTGCTATGTTTAATGAAACCTGCATATATTGAGAGAGTGCAGATGTAGAAATCAACACTGTATGATGACTCTGTTTCATGTGATCTTCAGGCCAAGTTCTTGGTGTAAGCAGAGAAGGCCTCTGCTTTTGTATATAGTTCTATGCACAGGCTCAGAGAATAATTGAAGAGTTAGCGTTAAGTGAACAACAAAAGAAATAAGAAGCAATAAATTTAGCTGCTGCTTCTTTTCAAAGTGAAGATAGAATAATTTTGATTTTATTTCTAAGAATGAAAGCCTTTTGAAGAAGATGAAAATAGAGTAGCATGGTGATGATATTTTTCTACAACAAAATAATCACAATAAATTCCCCAAAACAAAACAAAGAATTGAGTCAAATTTATAAATAAATACATTTCAAGTATGCCATTTGTTGATCTTGTTACTTTCTCAGATTTCTCTCATCAAAATTATTTGTCATCATAGACTCCATAACCTATTTTCAAAATCACACTTCACCACTGATATATATATATATATATATATATATATATATATATATATATATATATATATATATGTATATGTATTCTTTTTCTTTTCATCAAATTTTTCTTTTTATTCCCCTCATAACAACAAAATTTTCTTTTTATTTCCATCACATTTTTCTTGCTATTCCCCTTATAACAACAAAATTTTCTTTTTCTTTCTATCACATTTTTCTTGTTATTCCCCTCATAACAACAAAAAAGTGATCAGAAGAAAAAGACTAAATGAATTTGACTGATAAAAAAGAAAAAAAATCTAAAATTCCCAGCACCTCTTTGTTGTGCACATGTGTAGTCTTAGCTCTAAGAATATGCAGCTTGGATTATTTACATTAAGGGGAGAAATACATTGAAACAACTTTCAAACTTCTCTAGTATCCTAATAATTTTATATTCAATGCGAAACAAAAGGCTCATAAAATATTCCAAAACAAAAAAACGGCCCTTCATGAGAAACCCAATGAATCAAAAAAAAAAAAAAATATTATCCTGCTTACTAATTTTGAAAGTTGTTATTACTATATCCAAAACAATAAAAGACTTGGTCAACACTAAACAAATCAGTAAGCTAAAACCTGAAGGATGAGTTTACTCCATTGCCTAAACAACTTTATATATCTCGAACAATTTCGGTTGAGCACTGTTGAGAGAGAGGGTAATTCTAAACAGCAGCCATCCCCGCTAACTCAACACTCTTCATTAAAAATGAATCGTGCACTATGGCTGTCTGGCATTTGTTTACATTTGTAAAAAATAATACACTAGAATTTCCCTCTGCCATGCACTGATAGCTCAGGAGTAGAAAATCTAACTGATGCCAAATTGGTCGGGTTTTGATCCTGGCTTGAAGCAGTTGGATGACTAGCCGCACTGATGAACTGTGATCCAGCAAAACAGGCCTGTATGTGGATGACATTACTCTGTGTGTGTAAAATAATATAGAGAATCCTGACAAAGTTTTGGAGAAATTTGACAAATATAAAAGCTGAGAGTATATATTAATAACTTTCAACATAAACTAAGAACTATAAAGAAAAGATACAGAACAGCTTTTTGTAAAAAGTCAGCCATTTCATACTTTTCTTTCATCACAATGCTTAGGAAAAAGTACTAATGATTCATTATTTAAGCATATACATATTTCTTTCTTTCATTTTTGTATCTGATGAAGTTTAGAAAGGCAAAATGCGTAATCAAATCTAGTTTCAATGAAATGTTTTCCATTTGTCATATATATATATATATATATATATATATAGTTTTAAGATATGCTATATTTATGGGTAAAAGTACTCAATATCAGGGATAGAGTGTATGTAAATATAAAAGTGGACACTGAGGTTGACACCCAGTGGCGATAGTCTGTTTCATGCTTAAATGCAATCTTCAGGCCTGAAACAGACTGTCGACACTGGGTGTTTATCTTAATGCTTGTATATATATATATATATATATATATATACATTGCAGCTAGCTAGATAAATAGAGACAAACCAAAAATAGATATGGAAGAAATTGGGATAGATAAATAGGAAAGGGTGAGATAAATATTGAAACAACAAGATTAGGTAATAATAAACTGAGATAAATTGGCTGTCTGAACAGAAAAGAGAAATTTAAATGCATTGTACTTTGTAATATTTCAATGTTTATTCACACCATCCTCAGTACAGATATTGATTATCTACATGTGCATATTTCAAAGTTTTATCTTTTATGAATGCACCTAATCTTATATCTTTTCCTATGAAGTTGGAAAGTCTAAAGTTTTAATGCTTACAAATAAACTGGTTCTATATTTTTGTTTTCCTCTGTCCCTCTTTCAGAAGTGAAGTCACCACCCCTTACACCAACGCCTAAAGGAATTGTTGGCTATATGATATATCAAACATTGGGGAAAGTGTTACCTCACCATTATGATGAAACTGTCAGGTAAGTATTTGACTTATATTGTAATTACAATAGAAACTTAACAGGGGCAGTGCAGAAAGTTTTTGGCCCAAACACAAAGAGATTATTTTTTATGATTATTATTTATGATTCTTTTTTATGGTTTATCAACTCTTTGTGGGTTATGCCAACAATCTCAAAATATGGTGGTGCTACCTACCATTACATACTACTCCCATGACTTTTGAAACATTAGAAAGAGAGTGTGGGTGCTGAAATTGAGGTTTGGTTGATTTTTTTAGTGGCATATCAACCTTTCTAGGTTATTCAATGCCAAAATATAAAAATTTTGAACATAATTGCACACCTTCATCTACAGATAAATGTATTGTTGGTCATTTTGCTATAAAATCTATTGTTGGTTTAATTTACTATAAATATGTATTGCTGCTAATTTTACTATAAAAATGTATTTTTATACTTTCATAGTGTTTTGCATTTTTTTTGTTTTTTTGGAGACAGGACTCACTATTTGCCCATAGCTGGAACCCTAACAGGTGCTACCACTCTAGGTGAAGGTGGAGCTGGGAACAACAGCAATTAAGATGTGGTTCCATGCTCCTCAAAACCTCCAATCTCCTAATCAGAAGTTTTGCTGTTGGATGTAGTTTATCATCATACCCAGGACTCTGAAATTTAGGTATAAAGATTGCATCAAGAGCACAAAGCAGAAGACCCACTTTGCTCTAGATTTTTCACCATGGAGGAAAGTAGTCCACAATGTGAAAAAAACTTTGAGTAGAATGTGGCTGAATGGTTAACAGCACATCAGATCAAATGAAAGTTCCCATTAGATTTCTGTCAAAGAGTGCATATTTTCTATGAAATTTCTCAAACATTTAGGACAGTAAATGTAATTAATACTGTTTAATTAAAAAATGTAGTATTTACTTAAATAAATTATATCTATAAAAAAACAGAAAATATATTAAATAGTTGTCAGAATTAATCCATTTCATAATATGTTGTCATTGTATATGTTAAGATATGTTTTATGAGCAGAAATAATCGATCAACAAAAATCATTGAAGGTGTGTGTTTATAAACAGTAATTCGGACTTTGCTAACCAGAAGCTTCTCTGTGGCTGAATGGTTAACAGTAAGTCAGATCAAATGGTAGTTCCCATGAGGGTTACAGCTTCAATTACTGTTGGAGAATGCATATTTTCTATGAAATTTCTTGAACATTCAGGGCGGAAAATGTAATTAATACTGTTTAATTAAAAGACAGCTCATTTACTTAAATAAATTATATCTATAAAAATTTCATAAAGTGAAAATATATTAAATAATTGTTGGACTTAATCCATTTCATAATATATACTGATAACAAAGACAAAGATAGTAGAAGCCTGTAAGAAAGGACATTTGAGGTAAGCAGTCTTTGCGATAAAGTGCTTGATATCGCAGGTTGAGCATTAATAGGATTAATACAAATATAAAATTTGTCACTTTGCTGATTGATGTTATATTCAGCACCTCAACCCCAGAGTTTTGAGGATGAAATTTCTTATAATTATTCAGTCCACTCTTCAGGAGATTTCAGAAGGGCCTGAAAATATGATAATAATAATGATAATACACGATAATGATGGAATATGAATGCAGTTGTAGGTCAACTACAGTTGAACTCCATGATTTGTTGATAGCTACATAGGATGTGCTACTACATATGATTTTTTAAATCTGTGTAGTCATTCTCCTAGACTGGTTGCCAACAATGGCTGGAGAGCCTAGTCTGCTCTGCTATTTAATCCATAGTTGGGAGGACAGATGGATTCATGCATTTCCCAAGGGTATTTGTGTGAAAGTGAATGTTATGAACTCGGCTCACTGCAAACCATTACAGCAATCCTGAATTTATAATATAGAAAATGGGAACTTAATGAGAGTTCATTCACCTTTTAAATGATACACCTAGAATATAGTTTACTTACATTATTTACATTATTCGGACTGCTATCCTCATCTTCATTGCCAAAACATTGTGAATGTGGCAATAAAGATGAGGATAACAGTCCGAATAATGTAAATAATGCAAGTAATCATAATACCTCATCTCAGAGATATAGACAGATATGGAATATACTTTGTTTTTTGTTTTTTTTAATCAATTCACCCCAAGCAAGGCAATAATGCCATTAAAACACAAGGTCTACTGGGAGTGAAAGAGAATGAAAAAGACTTTAGAAGGAGCCAGAAACCCAATCCTAAACAGAAGTTTCAAACATTTTTCCTTTTATCTTTTGTCTTTTTTTTTTTAAATCTTTTCACCCAAAGCAAGGTGATAATGCCACTAAGATGCAAGGGCTATTGGAAGTGAAAGAGAATGAAAAAGACTTTAGAAGGAACCAGAAACCCAATCCTAAACATGAAACAAGGGATAAACCTATACTTTTGTTCAACATATGAAGGAGGAGTGTGAACCAGATGATAGGCAAACTTATCTACTCCTATTGAGAAAAAATAAATAAATAAAAATAAATAAATAATTAATAAAATTTCAGAGTTCAGGTGGTGACATCAGAAGTATAGAGTTGAAGTAGACTTTATAAGGAACAGTAAACAAGGGATAAACTTTTACTCCTGTTCAAAAGATTAGGGAGGAGTGTGAACTGGATGATAGGTGTACCTATCTACTCTTATTAATGGATTATTTTGTCTACACATTTTTCCTGTTCAGTCAAATAATGGTAATTAATTTCTGTGTGGGTCTTATACTATGTTGATATATCTGAGAATGTTGAAAACCATTTAGGGAAATCTATGTATGACAAAGTGGAAAAAGTTTTCATATGACACATTTCATCCTTTAGGACTTCATCAGGACTAAAGTAATGTTTATATTGATGCAACTACACTTTTCTTTTTGATCATTTCACCCCAAGCAAGAAACTAAAGCCACTAAGACATAAGGGGATTGCTGGGTGTTAAATCACTATTAAGTAGAGAGAGACCAATAAAAGAACAGGAATTAAGAATAAAGGAGATAATGATTGACATTTCATTTAAATTTATGGAGATCAAAGTTGATTGAAAAGCAAGAAGCCAGAAGTGAGAAGTGCAAGAGAAGAAACTATTAACATAGAATTTATGGTTACATCTAGCCAGTTCAACTATAAAATGAGGAGACCAAACTACCAATCTAGTACTGCCCCTAAATTCATAAAGATCTTCCTTTAAGTGCATGAAAGAATGAATTTATTTTTTTTAATATATGTATGTTTGGGTATGTAGTCTACTTGATTTCATTTAGTTTCTTTTTCTTTATGTTCTTATCACTTTTTTTTGTTAAATCTCCCACATTGTGATAATAGAAGATCTGCCCAGAAAGGTGAAATGTTGTAAGAACCTGAAAGCATATCTTCTTATATCTCACACCACATTAGAAGTTTTTAAAAATGGAAAAATGGAAAGATATATCAATTTTTAACTTCTATGTTGTTTTGTTTTCATTGATTGTGTTGACATGATAATAACAATAGAAAACTGGTCCCTCGTTTTATATCCAGTAGAATCTTATTTTAATACTAATTATATTAATACTGACCAATCTTCTGAAGTCCATGAGATCTATACAAGCATCAACCAAAGCTCACTTCTTTCTGCTTTATATTAACAATCCACATAAGAACTTAGGCATATTATTAATAAATATCTATACTGATTATAGCACAGAGTGTTATAGTTGCACCCCCAAAAGTCTATACGACCAGAGTCTGACAGCTGATTTCTGTTCTAACAGCTCAAGGGAGGAAAAATGGCTTGTATCATTCAATACCTGCAAAACCAAGCCAGTAAAATTGACCCTGATTTTTTGCCTACTGTGGAACCTCCTTGCTTTGAACAGTTCTTGGGTGGGACCAAAGTTCACCCCCATCTAGGTAACCAGAGCGAGTATTTATTTTATGATCTTAATATGTTTGTAAATTCTATGCCTCTTTTGTTTTCATTGGTTCTGTCGATCGTCAAGTGTATACCTTTTTTTTCTTTAATCAAATTCATGCCATGCAAAGCAGTAAAGCCACTAAGACACAAGTGGTTACTAAGTGGGAAAGAATTAGAAAATAGAAATGTTATCAAGGAGCAAGACCAATACAAGAGTAATCAGAAAGACAGTAGATAATGATTGACATTTTTTTTTTTTTTTTACAGTACAAGGCTCAGGGGTCACTTGAGGTAGAGGGTTATGTTAAGGGGGAGTTTATATGGATAGGAGGGGAAGATAACGGTTGTCTCTAGGCTAGAGCAGGTTAAGATTGTAGTGATCAAGGAAACATCCTCTAGGGAATCTGTTCCATAGGGCTGGGGTTTGCAAGAAGAAGCTACTTGAGAGAAATTCTCGCCGATGGAATACGGGGGTGGGGAATGTGGGTGGTTTGCTACTATGTAAGTGGCATGGCTTGTCCTAGCCATGAATGTCGGGCCTAGTAGAACAAGGAGATGCAGTTTGTCTGAGCACTTTCCATGGTAGTAACAATAGAGCAGTTAGAGATTCACCACATCCCACCTGTGAGAGAGAGAGGTTGGAGGGTGAAAAATAATTCTTCTCCCACAAGGACTCGGAGATGCTTTTGAACTATCTCAAGACTGGAAAGTTATGTCTGGGAAGTTTCTGCCCAAATATGACAATGGTACTCCCTTTTTGGCCTGATCTGGCTCTTATAAAGGTAGAGGATAACATGAGGATGTCTTACATTGGTGTAAGAGATTGTATAAGTAGGGTCTACTTTTCTTTTTTTTTTTTTTTTTTTTTTTTTTTTGAGGTTGGGTTTGCTAGTTTTGTTTGTTTTTACTTTGATTACTTTCATGTTTGTTTTGGTTAGTTTGATGGATGATTAGTAGGCAGTGAAACAGACACCCATTGGAGATGCACACATAAGTAACTTGGGTTGACTTGCTCAGAGATACTGCTGTAACACTACCGATCACCATAGCATTGAGAGACCCCACAGGAGACTAACTCATGGTCCAGAAATAATTCACAAAATGGCAGTACAATAGACTCGATATTATACACCTGCTGATAGGATAGTCTCCTTTAAAGTTCAGATCTCTGACTATCAGGTGAATAATGCTAAAACCCCAAAAAGTTTACATTGAGCACCCCTAATGAGAGGGAAAATAAACCAGGAAAGATTCAGGCATGATACTCCAAGTGTGTGTGTCTCATCCGTCTAGAGCTAGAGGTCAGAAAGATTGTACCAGTCAGAGACCTAGGGTACCAAGGCAAGTTTGCTCATAAATATGAGGACTAAAAGGTCCCATTGACTGAAGAGTGTGTGTGTTTGTTTTGGGGGGCGGGGGTGTTGACAAAGTTTGCTAGGGGGGTTGCATGTGCATCCGCTACTCTGATTTGATTTAGTATCAGGAGTATAGTTATTAGGATGAGTGCATACAGAGGGAGGTTAATTATTCTACTTGAGAGAGAGAAAAAACAGTTTAGGATTAAAATGTAATTACTCCTGTCACAGACACAAGGCAGGAATTGACAGTTGTTCAGAGAATTCATTAGAATCCGATTACCAAGGGGGCAGGGAAAAGATTAAGAAGGATGTGTGATACTTATAAAATTTTAACTTAGTATAAATCCTAAGCTTCCCACCTTGGAAAACATACATGAATGCCCTATTAGTGAGCTTGTATATCAGCAGGTTGAACAGAAAAGGAAAATGGAAAAAAATAAAAGATAAAACATGATGCCTATTAATTATTAAGTTTACTTGTAACCCAAAACATAAAGGATTCAAACTTGAAATTTAAACTAAAATTTAAACACTAAAATTCTACTGAGAACATCAATTAGAAAGAAAAAAAATTGAATGGCAAATTCAAACAAGAATTAAAAATGGCAAAAACTTATCTCTGAAAGAATAAAAAAGAATTAAAAAAAGTCCTGCATTTTACTTCAAGTTAAGATATTTCTCAGGATGTACCTACAGAATTGATTATTTTCAGTGTTGATTTTTGGCCCCCAGCATTTTTTCACCATGTGATGTTTAACTAACATTCTTGTATATTAAGGTGTGTGTGTGTGGGGGGGGTGAGGCATCCCTAGAATTATGAGTGAATGCCAAGTTGGCAAGCTTGTACATCAGCAAGGTAAACAAGGAAAGGAAAACAGAAAAAAATAAAAGATAAATTTTTTAAAAAAAAACATGAAAAAAACTTGAAATTATTGCATTTAAATTTTTGAAGTTAAGTGCCATATGTGATACACATTTGGGTGATCATGTCTCTTTTGATTCATGACTGACAAGATAGAATATTTTCATGCAGTAGGTTGCCATTTCTTTCTGTGGTTGACCAGTTGCCAACCAAGGCTATAGGACTCAGTGTGTCCTGCTGTTCAACCCATAGCTGGAGGGAGAAGAGATGGACTCATACCTTTCGCAAGGGTATTTGTGTGCAAGTGAATGTAATGAATTCAACTGGAATTTGAACTTGGTTCTCCAATTTCTCATTCTGAGCCAATATCCATTACACATCAATCCACATCTGCTAATCTAATACTGCACTTAAATTCATAAAGACTGAAGTGAAGGTGTACTATTAAAGTATTTATTTAAAAAAAAGCCATGGGGAAGGAACTTTACTACATGGTGCTTGTTTAAAGCAATGGTTCTCAACATTTTTTTTTACCCATGGACCACTTTTATTCTCATTTTTTTTTGGTGGACCCAACCCACTAACCATTTGATGAAAAAAAAAAACTTATTTTATTTTTTACTAATAGATAATTTTAGGAATTGTATGATAGAAATAGTAAATGTATGTGCTTTATTTTGAAGTAAAACTAATTTAATGGAAATAACTTGTATTTAACAACTAAATTTTATGGGACGTTTATGTACACTAGTACATATATAGGCCCTGAGAGTGGATGGTTTTGCTGGAAATAGCCTTTGCTGCTGAAGAGGTTAATGCTGTTAATCCTTCTTTTATATATAATCCATATATATTTTATATATTAAATTAATTTCATTATTAATATTTTATTTTTTTTAATATTTTATATTAATTAATTTATATATTAATGTTTTATTTTATTAATATTTAAAATTAATATTATTATTTATTTAAAAGCTTTCAGACATGTTTAAAATCCTGGTCTTTACATTCTCATTGGCATTACAGTCAATTTCATGATAAAATTCATTTTCAGTTATCATCAAACTGATTGTAATGCCAAAAGACTTGTAAACACAGGGATTTAAAACAATTATTAAACATCACTCTATAACAGTGGCTCTCAACCTTTTTTTTACCCATGAGCCACTTTTACTCTTAAATTCTTTTGGTGATCCCCCATAACCATTTGATGAAAAAAAATATTATTTTATTTTTTACTAATAGATAAGTTTAGGAATTGTATGATAGAAATAGTGAATATATATTCTTTATTTTGAAGTAAAACTAATTTAATGAAAATAAACTTGTATTTAACAACTAAACTTTATGGAACATTTATGTACTCTAGTAAAATAACTCATAATAAACCATTTTAAAACATGAGAGTAATTAATAAGTTAAAAAAAGTGCAAATTTATTCAATGGGATCCCTGTGGTTGATGCTGCTCTGTGAGTTTTCTATTCAACTCCGTCAGTGACCATGATAGTCGAAGATCATCCCTTTTTCACAATGTTGAGGCTATTACTGTATTAATTAATTTATATTAATATTTTATTAATATTTAAGATTAATATTATTATTAATATATAAAATTAATTTATATAATAAATTATAATCTTTGTAAAATTTTCCTTTTTATTTATATATATATATATATATATATATTATCCTTCCTTTATATATCCTTCTCAGTTTTTATTCAACTTTTACAATGGAAACATCCAGTAGAATAAAAGGGATGCTAAATTACATCACATGATCTCATTTTCTGCTAGTTTTAGAATTGTTTTTCTATTTTTAGTATTTTAATATGGTGTAGATTACTGTAATTCTCAGTTATAAGAACCGTTCCAAAGTGAAATTGCTCTCTGGACCACTAAATATTATTGTGGGCACCAAATTTGCTATTTTTTTTGTATAGACCCTGGTTGAAAACCAATTGTTTAATGTATGTTTTATCTTTGTTCTTTTTTTCCAGGAATATTCCTGATCGGTCAATGACAGTTGGCACACCTGTGATCAGTCTCATTCTGCAGAACAGGAAGCATCATATCAAAGGCCAAACATCTGAGCCAATCAACATCACATTCAAACAACTGACCAGCCACAATCGTAGCAGCCCACAGTGTGTCTATTGGCTGTCCCTTAATCACGAAGGGTTCGTATCCTTTTCTATCTTTACAGTTTCTCTTTATTTGTCTCTCAATTGAATGTGTAATATTAGCTAACATCCACCACATTTGAATGCATATAAGTTCCCCCTCCACATTCCTCCAATGGCTGAAAATATCTTCCCTGGTCTTATTTTGCTATGTTTACTTAGATTTCATAGATCATTATAACTCCATTTTAATCTACATTATATATTATGTTCGTTGTTGTCGACACCCACTTACCTCCAATCATCAGGAATGTCATCCTCTTTCTCTATTCCCTTTCTCTCCCCTGGTGGCAGTGGTAGAGGTGACTGTGAATCAAAGAGAGTTTGATGGGGCCATTCGTGTGATTTTGATTTTGGTGGACAACTCTGCACAATGGAGAAGCCCACACATTTGGCCAGAAGCGCCTTCCTCATGGCTAAAGGGGATTGAGACAAGAGAGATCTGGTAAACCTGGTTGCATTGAGCTGTCGAATGCTTGCTCTGTCAAGGTCCATCTTGGTTACGCTAGCCCAGCTGATGCTGTCCTCTTTCACTGGTTTGGCCATTGGGATCATGTAGATCTTTGTCTATTCTGTCATTGGGGTCTTTTATATATATATATATATATATATATATATATATATATTATAAACTAAGTCTGTTTGTAAGCTTTTTGCCTGTAATGTCCATAATCTGTAGTAGAGATATCTTTATTTTACTGGTGATGCCAGGTGACAGTGTCTTATATTAGCATATAGTTATAAAATGTTTACAAAGCCAAGAAATAAAAAGACCAATTCTGTGAAAAAGCAGAGTCTTCTTCTATGTGCCATGTCCCATCATGCTTCTTCACAACTTCCTGTCCCTTGTAGATCTTGGTAAAGTCTTTTTTGTTATCTTTCCTAAACCCTGTTCTTCCAAGGTTCAACAAAAACTTTTTAGGTAAGGTGCTGTTCCTTTTACCTTCATATCAATGTCCTGTGGGTATTAAATTTTCTAAGCTCTCTTTCCTCATTATGTTCCCTAGAAATTTCAAATATCTCTTATATTAAGTATAAGTGTCCTCTTGTCTCCATTTTCTCTAAGATTTTGTCATTGCACATACCTGCAGGGTGTTATTGACTTAATTCAGAAGAAGGAGAATAAAAGAAAGTCTTGTTTCATAAACTATACCCTCTCAGCATGAATAGAAATGATGTTTTTATATGTTAGAAAATCTTAAAAATTTTAATTTTTTTTATCTTATTTTTTATTATATTTTTATTTCTTTTATTTATATTTATTCATATTTTATTTTATTTTTCATTTATTTATTTTTATCATTTTATTTATCATTTTTATTTATTCAAAGTTTTATGTATTTTATTTTTATTTTATTTTTATTTATTATTTATTTTATTTTTTATTTATTGTTATTTTTATCTTATATTTTATTTTATTTTTTAATTTATTTTTTAATTTTATTTTTTGTTTATATTTCTTTTTTATTTTATTTTTTATTCAAATTTATTTATTTTGTTTATTTGTAGCACTGCTGGACATTGGTCAAGAAATGGCTGTGTCATGACTAATCGCTATGAACTCAGGGGCGAGAATTATGTGACTTGCTCCTGTTCCCATCTCAGCACCTATGCAGTCTTAATGGACATGACCAGTGTAGAGGTAATCAAAGATTCTTTCTTGTTTGTGTGCAACCCACAGGGCTCAGGACTAGCTTTTTTTCACCATCGTCCTGGAACCATCCGAGAAATGAACTTTAACCATTCCACAAAATTTTAAGCCAAAATGTTTTGTTTTTCTTTTTTTATTTTTAACATTATCATTTATAGTTATTAGCATAATAAAAACACCATTGAAATGTTTCAGATAAATTGAAAAGACTCAAATATTGTTTTTAAAAATAAATACAAATAAGCCAGTTTAATTTGACTTTTATAGAAATCCCAAGTTAAATCACCTTCAATAATTTTATATGGAATAATTAATTTTCAGGCTCAGACAAACTTTTATCTGACTTTAAAAATTTATTTTTCTGAATTCATTTTCTATATAAAAAATATTAGCATGTTCCAACTATTTACAATCAAAAAGGGTTTTGAAGCCTTTATAAGAAATTTCGATTTATAATTTACCTGCCTTAATTTTAATTAAAGATGTTCTATTCTTCTGATATTGTGTCCCACCCTCCAAAAAAAAGTCTAACTAGTTATCTCAAAGTTCTCTTCTATCATCTATAGGATGGTGTTAATCACAAGCCCTCACGGAAAGGCACATTCCTCTTTCTCTCTCTCCTATTTTACTGATTGGTGAAAAAGGGTGAAAAAATCTTTTTTTTTGTTTATGTTGTAGCATATCTATGGACGGTAATGGGTATGTCCCCATTTGCATAAATACAGTAGTAAATACTGTATGTTGGTCTGCAGTTGGAGGTTCATTGTGAAATTCAGTTGACTCACTTCTAGCAGTTGACTACTACTTCTATACATCACTGATGAATCTTATATGTGTTGTTCTTGTCCTAAGTATTATCGTTCCTTACCCACCTTCGTTTGATTATTCTATTCAGTAACCTTCCTGATAAATATTAAGCACTTACTGCTAGAATTAAATAGAAAAACAAACAAAGAAAACACTGCCACAGAGTAAATGATAGCAGCTTTAAATTTACTGTTGTCTAATATTTGATGACAATGTTAGATTCTTTCTGGTAGAATGACAGATTCTTTTTTTCTTTTTTTTTTTAATGTGCTTTGGTCAAATAAAATATCTTTTTTGTGGTTCCCTGTTTCTTTTTTTTAAGAATGATTTAAAGTGACTCACCTTATTGATAAATCTTGCTATAATTCTGAGATGTGGCATTGTAACTATTTACATTGTTCAGACTGTTGTTCTCATCTTTATTGTCATATTCACAACATTTCTGCCATTGTATGCTCTGACCTTCTTCAGGATCTGTCTATATTTCTGAGATGAAGTATTGTAAGTATTTACATTGTACGGACTGTTGTCCTCATCTTTATTGGAATATTCAGGATTTTTCGGCCGTTCTACACTCCAGTCTTCTTCAAGATCCGTTGATATTTCTGAGATGAGGCATTGTAACTATTTACACTGTTTGGATTGTTGTCCTCATCTCTATTGTCATATTCATGATGTTCAGCCTTCTTCCAGATCTGTCTATATTTCTGAGATGATGTATTGTAATTATTTACATTGTCCAGACTGTTCTCATCTTTGTTGTCATATTCACAACATTTCAGCTGTTGAAAATTCCGGCTTTTTTCAGCTAATTGGAGTCATGCAGGTGGACGAATAAAAGTCCAAATAGTATTTAGGAAAATAAATTTAGAATATGAGATTGTCAAAACTAAAATTAATATTTTCAGATTCAAGTTTTGTTCAGGACATATTTACAAAATTTACTCACTGTTCCTTATAAGCTGAATTCCTTTATTTTCAGTTCAATGTCCGCCGATCTTCTCCTGATAGACCAGTGAAAACTCTTAGTTCCGAGCAACCGAGGAACAAGTCGTTTTTAAGATTTAGGAAAAATACAATTTTATTCTATTTATGCATGCTTTTAACTTTAATTTGAAAACAGAATGCGTTTCTTGGATATTAAACTTGCCTGTTAGAAAATTTATTGGCTGCTTGCCTTAACTGCATTTTATAACAGATTTTAAAATCTTTGACAATAACAATTAGCAAAATACGATTTTTAAAAAAATTTTCAGCTTGAAAAAAAAAAAATAACCCATTTACAAACAAGAAAATGAGACATTGAAACTCTGACTATACATTATAACCAAGTTTTATTTTTACATTTGCAACTGAAGATCTTCATTTTCTGAACTTGTGTTTACAAATATATTTTCAAATGTTGCATGTTTATTAAAACTAAAATTTTTCTTGCTTTTATAAATTGAATTCTGTAAAGTAAATGTTTCTTATTTTTTTTTTATTGTTTTATGTTTTTTTTAATTTATACAAAAAGTGCAATAAGTAAATTTCATGCATGTGGGTTGTTTGTTTTACATTTTTTCGACTGCACAATAAAGTAGGGTCAGTTGGGCACCGTCCATGATGCAATTTACTCTACCAGAAACTTGGAAATGGCATGCTGTACTGTTTGATATTCATGCTGGTAGCTCCAATACAAAGTTTTCAGAGTGTTTGAGTGTCAAACTGAGGACAGTACAGAGGATTTGGAAAGAGTTGGAGGAGTCTAATGGTGAATACTACAGTACAGCATCTTGGAAAACTCACTCAGATCATTATGATAAGAAAAGAACTCCTGAATTTGTTGGTAAGGGCCTCAGATTCAATATAGAGGCCTATATCAAGTGCCTTGAGGAAGTAGTGCTGTCGTGGTTCAAGAGGGTGGCTGCTGGAAAACTTTGTTTGACAACAGGATTCTGCACCATGACACACAATCAGGAGACCCAGTCATGGCTGTCAGGCAATTTCTGTGATCACATCACTCCTTGTATCTGGCCACCTAATTCTCCTGCAACCCCTTTAATTATTATGTGTGGAGCACTGTTGAGCAAGAGACTGACGAAACTCTCTGTAACCCCAAAGATGAAGGCAAGGATTATGGCAGCATTCACCAACTTAAACAAGGAGATCACCCAGAAGAGATGCAGGAGATTCCAAAGTTGTCAGGAGGCCCTGGTTGAACACCAATGGTGATTTTATTGAATAAATTTACTCATTAATATCTCAAGATGTTTTTTTGTAATTTTGGTAAATATATCTGTTGAAATGAAATGTCAGGATCATTTTAATTTTGTGTAATTTAGATGACAATTTATCCATCGCACTCAGTATATAAATATATGTATGTGCGTATATATATATATATATATATATATATATATATATATATATATATATATATATATATACTAGAATAAATTCTAAGGAGACAGGCAAACCTACTTAAGTTTCACCTAAACGGATCTTCAGGGTTTTTTTCTTTTTTTGGACTAAGGACTTAAAGCACTTGGCAATTTGTTTTGTCTTGTTCTGTTTTTAGTTCTTTCTTTTTTTATTTCCAATTTTTTCCTTGGGTACCGATTTGTCCTGACATATCAGCAAGTTGAGCTATCCGAGGTTTTCCAAACAAGTACTACTATTAACATATATATATGTGTGTGTGTGTATCAGAATGGCAGACCCTGGAAAAGGGTATCATCACTGGGTGCACAATGTCTTCTGTCCTATTTTCATTGACCATGAACACGCTTGTAAAGTCAGCCGATGTGGAATGCCGAGGGCCTGTGTCTAGATCAGGAGTCCGCCAATTTAACCATGACAACAACATCTATCACAGGAGGTAGGTGGCTCTTAAAGCGTCTCAAGGAAAATATGACTTGGGCTAGAATGTATTTCAAGCCAGCAAAATCCAGGTCATTAGTATTGAAAAAAGGCAAGGTCATGGAGAAAGTCCGGTTTACAGTCGCAGGAGAAACAATTCCTACTCTGAGCAAAAAGCCTGTTAAGAGCTTGGGCAAGACTTTCAACAGCTGTCTGAAGGACACAGCTGCAAACCAGCAGTCTATAAAAGATCTTGAGGAGTGGCTGACGAAGATCGACAAATCTGGATTGCCAGGACGTTTTAAGGCATGGCTCTTCCAGTATGCAGTTTTGCTCCAGATATTGTGGCCATTGCTCATCTATGATATTCCAATTACCACCGTGGAAACATTAGAGAGAGCGATTAGTAATCATTTGAGAAGGTGGCTGGGTTTGCCGAGATGCTTAAGTGGTGTGGCCTTCTATGGGAACAGCAACACGTTGTGTCTCCCCTTTAGCAGCCTCGTGGAAGAATTCAAAGTCACGAGAACGAGAGAACGGGTGCAGTATCCAGAATCTAAAGACCCAAAAGTGGCAGCAGCTGGAATTCAGACAAGATTTGGGGTCATAGTCTAGAAATTTAGGGAGTTGATGCTAGTACAAATTGGGTAGATTTATTTTGAGAAATATGTATCAGATTGTAAATATGTGTATAAGTTACTTAATTGGGTAGATAGCATAATTATTTATTTATTATTATTAGACCATCAAATTATTTTAGTTGGTAAATGACAAAACAGGGAAGGAAATCTAGATAAATTAGTATGAGTGAATTTGTAATGACTGGTTTCGTAAATTAAAGTAAATGGGGGATAGAAGTTATGTATGTGTGTCATTACATGTGTGTGTGCATATTTACATTTATGTGTGGATGCGGGAACGTACATGCAGGTGTGTTTTTTTGTGTGTGTGATTTTGTTTGAATAAGAGTATAAGGTAAACGTTATAGATTGACCTGATAGTTAGAATAGCAAATTTCTTTTTAGAAAGTGCTAGTATAGGATAGATTTCAGTTGGATACGTGTGTAGGTTTAGTTAAAGATTTAGTATCGCTATGGGATTAGTATTTAATGTGTAAAACATGGGCTTAATTTTGTTTTGATCACAACAAAAGATGGAAAAGACATGTCAGAAACACTGTTTGGTTTCAGTGAGAAAAAGAATGAAAGAGAATATAGAGAATGCAGATGACACTGTGTTTAATGGCTGCTTCAGTGAAAGTTTGTCTTTTCATTTGTACTCTCTTACTTTAAAAAATGATCTGCATTCATCTTTATGACTTTTTTTGAAATATGTTGTTGAAGTTTCTGTCTATATTTCTAAGATGAGGTATTATGTACACTATTTACATTGTTTAGACCATCATCCGCATCTTTGTTGCCATATTTATCACAACAATGTCCTCAAGGACACATGGCACAGTGGATAAAGGTGTTAGTTAGATCCAGTGACAGGCCCCAAAGAGTGAGTTCAATACCTGGTTAAGGTGGTGGAGAACTTGGAGAGGGGAATTAACAGGAGATAACTGATAATTGACATCCATTAGACATCGCACATTGAACTAGAACAGTCTGCTCCAGCCAGCAAAATAAAGGATTCAGTTCAACATTCCAACTAGAATGTACAACAGCCGAAATGTTGCAATAAATATGGCAACAAAGATTAGGATGATAGTTCAAACAATGTAAATTGTGTTGTAAAAGTTGTTAAGATCAAATATGAAATGAAGCAATAAAAGAAATTCCATGGAGTATTTATAGTTGTAGAACTCACAAAGAATTTATTCAATCATTCACTTAAGAATTACGATTTATCAGAAAATTCAAATAGAAAAACTGTAAAATTTTCATGGATACTATACTACTAGTATTTCTTATTACTATAAATGTTGTTTTAGTGAGTACATAAGTTTGAGTAGACATCGCTGTACATTTATATACAGTGAGTATAACATCTCCTGGCCTAGATCATCAAAAGTCTTAAAGAAAATGTACCTTTCAGACAAATGAAATAAATTAAAAAAAAGAAAAAGAATGCAGGTTCAATTCCTGGCAAGCTTAGAGGCAGATGAAATATAAATTACTCTATTTCAAGATTTTTGATGATCTAGGCCAATAGTCCTTAATTGCATTGCTGATAAATAGAGAAAAATTTCTACACAGACACCCATAAAAATAAAATTTATAATAAGATATATAAGTAATAACACCCACCCATCCACATATATAATATTTCTAACTGATAAAAATTTGCTTGTTTGTCTTTCAGTACATCGCAACTGGGACTGTCCATCTGCAAATCATTTCCTACATTGGCCTAACCATTTCCATGATTTGTCTCTTCACCGCTTTCCTCATTTTCTTCCTGCTCAAGAATTTGGACACCAACTGCAATTCTATCCGCCTCAACCTTGTCCTTTCTATCTTTATCTCGGAACTTTTTTTCCTAATTGGTGTAGCACGTACCAAACCGGAGGTAAGTACTTTATTCTTTTTATTTATTTTTTTATTTTATTGTTTTTCAATCGATTCATTCCCAGCAAGGCAATCGTGTCACTAAGATACAAGAGGTTACTGGAAGTGAAAGAGAATGAAAAGACTTTAGAAGGAACTAGAAATCCAATCTTAAACAGGAAACAAGAGATAAACCTCTACTCCTGTTCAAAAGGCTGGAAAGGAGTGTGAACTGGGCGATAAACCAAACTATCTGCTCTTATTGAGAAGAAGAAAAATAAATAAATAAAATTCCAGAGTTCAGGTAGAGGCATTAAATGTATAGAAATGGAGTAGACTTCAGAAGGAACCAGAAACCCAGTCCTAAATAGGAAACAAAGAATAAACCTCCGCTCCTGTTCAAAAGATTGAGGAGGAGTGGTAATCGGACAATAGATGAACCTATCTACTCCTATTAACTAATTCCTAAAGGCAGTTGTACTGTACTTAGTTGATATATAAAACTTTGATAGCCAGAATAAATCATTTTCTTTTTTTTAAATGTCATGTCCATACAGGTCATATGTAGCCATGTCCATACAGGTCATATGTAGCCATGTCCATACAGGTCATATGTAGCCATGACTCTTCAGACATTTTTTTCTTTTATTATCTCTGAATTTTTTATTTCTTGGGAAACCTCCACAGTTTTGAATTCAGTGTTTTCATTCTCCTAGACTGGCTGCCACCCAAAGTTAAAGAGCCCAGTATGCTGTTATTTAATCCATAGCTGGGGTGGAGAAGGAATAGATTCATGTCCTCCTCAATGGCATTTGTGTGAAAGTGAATGCAACAGAGGTCAGAATTTGAACTCATCTTAATTTCATTTTCTGTCCAGATAACCGTTGCACTTACCACACAATATTTACTCTATTAATCATGCTGAAGCATAACAGAAAAAATGTCAAGCTGAAAGTGGAAATAATACTCAAGACACTAGTATAAATGGATACAAAAGGCAATGTAGCAAATACAGCACAATACAATATAGTTAACATTCATACAAAACTGTACCACTGCATATATGAAGCAAAGTAGCAATATATTGTGATAAAATAAAAGCTTGTAGCATTTTTCAATAAGTGGCATTTGAACCCATGGTTTCACTTCATCACGCATACACATATTCTGAAAAGTCTTATTTCAATGTGTTTTTCTATATTATTCATGTGTGGATTTTGAATTTTAAACATTTTTAGGCCAAAAATAAAAACAGATATCTAAATATTGTTTTTGAAATTCACTTAAACACATGATGCACTTTTCTTCCAACCCAACATATTGTTACTGGATATTTATCACAGAATCTGCATTTCGGGTTAACACAATTTTTCAGCATGTGTGCTTGGTATTATTATTATAATAATATTATATTACTACTACTACTACTACTACTACTACTACTACAACTACTATTTTTTAATGTTTTAACTACAGTTGATCAATTTCTTTTTTATATGATGCAAACTTTGTTTTTTCATTCTATTTCCCAGATTCTGTGTCGTATCATTGCCATTTTTCTGCATTACTTCTATATCAGTTCATTTGCCTGGCTTTTCATTGAAGTTCTACACATATACCGCATGCTTACTGAAATCCGAGACATTAATACTGGTTCTATGAAGTTTTATTACCTGGTTGGTTATGGTAAGTTTTGATTCCTAATTCTTGCATCTTCAAACTTAACTGTATAATGCATGCATCAGGATGCCACCCTTCAATGTATGCATATGTATGACCACCTTTGTAATGTGTGTGTCTGGATGACTACTGCCCATAATGTATGCATCAGGATGACCCCCTTCCCTAATATATGCATCAGGATGACCCGTCTCCATAATATATGCAGTAGGATCACCCCAATGTATGCATCAGTATGACCATCTGTAATGTATGCATTGGAATGAACCCTGTAATGTATGGATCTGGATGACCACTTTCCAATATGTATGCATCAGGATCCCTATCCCCAAATAAATGCATCAGTATTACTCCTGTAATACATGCATTTGGATGACCACCAATGTATGCATCAGAATGACCTCTCCTGTAATGTATGCATCTAGATGACCACTCCCCATAATGTATGTTCTCAGGATGACCTTTATACATTGGTATAACCTAATCCCCTCAATATATGCATCAGAAGGACACCTCTCTAATGTATGCATCGGGACGCCCCCTCATAATACATGCATCAAGATGGCCCCCTCTCATAATGTATGCGTGGAGATGAGCCCCTGTAATGTTTGCATCAGAATGAATCATGTAATGTATGCATCAAGATGACTTTCCCTATAATGTATACATTTCAATGACACCCCCACCTCTGGGATCTTGGCAAAAAAGTTTTCATCAGAAGCAAATAAAAAATAAAATACCTGAGAGAAATTGTACATGCAATATTGTCAGAAGATTTAGTTATTGTAGTAACATCACGATCAAAGTTTTTTCAAAGTTTTATTCAGCATTGAGATGATTGTTAACAAGAAACCATACTCATATCTGTTGTTTCAAGTCTTTTCTTCATCTGTGATAAGATTGTCCAGCATTTTCTGCTATATAAGAGGACGAATATTACATAATAGTGCAGTACACTTGCCACTGTGACTATTACCATATGATACGAAAAAAAGGCCAAACATGATACCATACGTACAACAAATGTAAATTCTCACCCT
>CAHIKZ030001228.1:225000-297500 GCA_903632075.3 Acanthosepion pharaonis
TTCATCTAAATTATATAAATAAAAGATATGTGTATATCTATTTCCACACTTCTACATCAAGGTAAAAGTACAGTAGTTTGAAGACCAGATTATATATATATATATATATATATATATATATATATATAGGCACAGTGAAGTAATGGATTGCACCTCGGATTGAGGAATTGGAGAGCCAAGTTCAAATTCATTTATGTGCTAATACCCTTAAGAAAGATATGAATCCATTTTTTCTCCCCACAGCTATAGGTAAATAGCAGGACAGACTGGGTTCTATATCCTTGGTTGGCAACTGGCCTAGGAGAAGGAAAACTTTGAATTCAAACTAGCCTGGAGCCTCACATTTGCACAATATGTGAACTTGTTTGGAAGTCACAAGTGAGATTGAGGTGTCACTGATTGGGATTGTCAGATCTTCATAAGTTGAAATCGATGGGAGAGTCCATCATAGACACACACACATATATATCAAGAACAATTTTAGAAAAAAACTATGACAAAGTGGAAAAGCTTTCATGTGATGCATTTCATCCTTCATCGGACTAAAGTGATGTTTGCATTAATGTGATGACATATGCGCATGAAGAAGAGATGCTGAGAATTTTAAATTAAATTTTTTTTCTTTTTTTTTTTAAATATGTGCTTTAAGAATGTAGCATAGCTGATTTCATTTAGTTTTTCATTTGTTTGTCTTTATCACTTTTATTATTAAATGTCCCACATTGGGATAATAGATCTGCCAAGAAAGGTGAAACAATGTAAGAACCTGGTTGCAAGTTTATAGTGAATGATCTAGTGATTAAGGAATTAAAGGAGGAATTTACTCTATCATCTGTAATAATTGCCACAAGGAATATATAGGGGAAACCTCAAGCAATTTAAATAAAAAATTATATGAAGACAAAAGGGATCTTTTACAAAACAGCATACTCAAAGCATTAGTTGCTCACCATAATAAGTCTGACAATAGTTTTGATTTAAAATAAAAAATGGTATTTAATTAAAAGGGAAAGTAACTTACTAAGTCAAAAATGTATAGAAAGTGCTTTAATTGCTAGATCAACTGCAGTAAATTTACATCCAGGTTGTTATAGCATTTCACCTTTCTTGGCAATTAGTAGATAAGGAATATTTGAAAAAAATCAGAAGACTTTTTCTTTCCAACTGCAAAACTTAAAATTGAAAAGATAAGATTTTTTAACTGTTCTTTATCTATTTCCTATGTTTTTGTTTTCTTATTTTCAGTTGTATATATATATTATATATATATTGCAATAGTTAATAGATAAAGAAAAGTTCAAAAGACTTATCTTTCCAACTTCAAGTTTTGGTCAGGTCATTTCAGCTGAATTTCCTCTTTGAGTCTGTTCATTTGTTTCAACATACATCTTAGTATTGTCTATTTGGGTTTTTTTTAAGCATTTCATAGTAAATTAGTCCTTGCTAATTCCATCAAATGCTGATGACTTGCTTGTGTGGATGCAGTTCTGGCTTAGTTTGGGGTGTTGCCTGCTTGTCAACACTCACCCATTTCTCTTTTCTTTCTTTTTTTTTTTGAGTAATGAAGGAGAGCTGGAGTTTGTTTCTTTTGGTCAATGTGTGTGGCACTCATACACTGAGTGAAAATGATGAACGACAGTAACATGAGAACTTGCCATGTTCTAAATCAATTCCTTAGTGTTTTTATGCCGTTATTCTTTAATCAGCATCTGCAATTGGTTTTCATCAAACTGAACAGATTAGCCAAAATGTGGAGATTCTGTGAATTCAAACTTGAAATGAGAAAACCATTTCTGTGCCATTCTGTTGGTAATGTGAAATCATCTCATACACAGCACAAGTGTCTTGAGCAGCTTTGGAAGCTTTGTGACCTTAATTAAAAGCAAAGAGAAGATGTTGAACATGCTCATTTTTGCCTACTTGGCATTCCATCTCAAACAGGTGTCTAATCTGAACTAAAATTTCAATAACATTGGACAACAGTTTCACAGGACGACGAGGGTTAGTAAGAAGCAAAAGGATTATTCTTTGAGATCATTTGCAGAAAATCAGATAAATATATATAACAACCTAATATTTTATATATGTGGGAGCATTGATAATTAGTCAGTCACAAATTATATATATATATATATATATATATATATATATATATATATGTAGGATGTGATTGTCTAAATGATGCAAAAATGCAAATAACACTAACATCTCATATTAACAGATATATTTACCAAAATTACACAAATATCTTGAAATACTAAAGAGGAAATTCATTCAATAAAATCGCTATTGGCTTCAACCATGGCCTCCAGACGACTTCAGAATATCCCGCAAATCTTCTGTATGGCCTCTTTGTTTAAGTTGGTGAATGCTACCATAATCCTTGCCTTCATCTTTGGGGTTACAAGGACTTTTGTTGGTCTCTTACTCAACTATGCACCACATATAATAATCAAGGGGGTTGCAATCTGGGGAGTTAGGTGGCCAGATGTAATGCGGGATATGGTCACAGAAATTGTCTGACAACCATGACTAGGTTCTCCTCCATGTGTGGTATGGTGTAGAGTCCAGCAGCCACCCTATTAACCCAGGGCAGCTTTACCTCTTCAAAGCACTTGATGCAAGCCTACATGTTGAATTTGAGGCTCTCACCAACAAATTTAGGAGTTCTTTTCTTATCAAAATGATCAGATTGAGTTTTTTGAGCTGCCATACCTTCGGAACCACCATCAGACTCATACAACTCTTTCCGAATCTTCTGCATTGTCCTCACATTGACACCCAAACACTCTGAAATGTTCATATTGTAGCTTCTGGCACAAATGCCAGGCAATATAACATGCTGTTTCCAAATTTCTGGCAGAGTGATTTGTGTCATGGTGGTCTTTTTCTCACAGATGGCGCCCAACTGACCTAACAATAATATGATGTCACAAAATCAAAAAATGTGTATGCACAAAATTCAAAATGGCAATAATTTACTCATTGCACTTTGAGTATATATATATATATATATATATATATATATATAAAAAACTTAATCTCAGCATCATGAGAGGGAGAGTGCATGGCTCCTCAGATCAGTACACGATTCCAAAATACAACAGATATCTGAAGAAGGTCAAATGTTGGTATGAAGATAAAGAAATGTTTTAAAATGATTAGTCAAATTAGTTCATTGGTGACTAAACCAAATGAACCCATCGACATTGATGGTTTCTTGTTTAACCAAAACCAATTTGGATTTTCTTTGTCATTTCAGGTTCAGTTGGAGATTAAACGTGTTTGGTACAAACTAAAAGGGAAGAAACTTGAAATGGATGAAGCCCTTGGTGGTACTCGAAGCACTATGTTATCTGTAAGTAACTAAAAAAAAAAAAGCACTTTATTTTTGTTTGGTCAGTGTGTCCCACTGGTCTGATCTACAGTCTTATTCAGTTTAATGAATTCACCTACTTTTTTTTAATGATTTAATCCAAAGCAAGGCAATAATGCCACTAAGATGCAAGGTGTTAGGAGAAAGGACAATAAAAGAACAGTTTCAGGAAGAGAGAAGATGGCAGTTGGATTATCCAGGTTGTTAAAGTGCTCTTGTAGTCAACACATAAAACAAATGATATTATTGTTCAGAATCTGGATAAGTCAGTAAAAATGTACCATGATAACAGGACATGGCTCACATCATAAGAAATACAACAGGAATAAGGTAAATTCATTCACCTGAATAAGGATGTCCAGATGGTTTAATAGTGGCTCAATGGGAAAAGGGAGAATTGAGTTCAAATTCCATTCATATTTGCTATATTCACTTATACAAAAATGCTTCTGAAAAAGGTAGAAATCCATTCTCTTCTCCCCGACTATGGATTAAATATAGAACTCATATCTGAAAAATCATTATCTCCAATAATTGTTAATGCAATATTCACTCATGAAAAATAATTATTCTTGCAATTCAAAAGCTATGTTTCAGCTTTAAATAACTGACAAAAAAGGTTGATAAACCATAAAAAAACAAATCAGTCACTCAATCACCTGAATAAGGCTTAAGATCAGACCAGTGGAAGCAGTGATCAAATAAAATTAAGTGCTTATTTTTTATATATATATATATATGTGTGTGTGTGTGTGTGTGTGTATGCATATGTCACAAACATTGTGGTACACTTTGCTTGGGTAAAGCAGGAAAATTAAGTCACATGCAAAGTCATCATGCCAGATCACCAACCAACCAAGTACAAAATGGTATTAAGTATTGAGAATTTATGTCACTTTTTGTAGATAATTTGCAAGTTAACTGTTGGGTTGAAAAAACATGCAGAATGTCACAAAAATGATAACAAAATGTATATTTCTCATGTCTGTCAATGATGTTGACTGGTTCTTCTTTTTGGGTACATGAGACTGGAATTGAACCAGTGCAACATCATTCTCCACTTCAAAAATTTCATACACAAGATATTGAATGATCTTTTTGCAATAACTTTGTGCCATAGGTTTTAAATATCTATCCAAATCTGTTCAAATCTCAACTACATCTTACAATGATATCTTGCGATGGTCTTGAGAATGAGGTGACAGCCATCATATGTATATAGTGATTTACTAAGTGTAGCTTAGTTGTGGCACAAGGATCGAACTCACTATTATTTTATTCAGTTAAGCTAGCTTGAACATTCATGAGTGTATCATGCCAACAATCGTGGTCTTGCATCAAGGTTGGAACATCATTAGCGTGGCATTCTGTGTCATAATGTAGATGGTCAATGTAGGTGGTTGCTGAGCAACCAATCTGTCTTGCTCCATGGCTAGGTGTCCAGAGCAGTAGATCACTCACAAATTCTTTTTTTATTACCAGCAGTGTCCTGCAATGTATATTCTACATTTTTATAAGATTATAGAAATACAAGGGATGGGTCCATAGAGCTGTGATTTAGTTGGATGTTGTCTCCAGGAGATGTTAAATATAGTTCTCGGCATCCAAGTGTAGTTTCCATCAAGCTTAGACTCTAGGGTTTTGGTTAATGTCCAAGCAGTGGCACCATACATTAACACCACCACTATAGTGATGTGAAAGAATCTCTGTTTAAGTTTGTCTAGTAGATCAGATTTTCAAATTACATCTATTTTATTCAAAGCAGCTCAGGCTTTAGCTATGAGAATTTTCTCATCCTTTTCAGTAGAATTTATTTTGCTTTCTAGATATGTAAAAGATTCAACAGATTTTATTAATTCACCTGAGACAGTTTGTATTGAACCTTAGTGGTTGAAGCTTATGAATTCAGTTTTAGAGGTATTGACACTGTCAGAAGCATTTTCTAGATGATGTAGGAGAAATGTGGCATTGGTAATAGTGTCTGCAGTGATAGCTAGGTCATCTGCATGGTCAATCTCCATCAACTTTATTGCAGGATATCGACTTGAGAGTCTTAGTGATAAAGTAAAACCTAGATGATGATGTTTGTTGAGGGAAGTTCTGTTGAACTCACCATTCAGTCGTAATTAATCTAGCAATACAAGCTGGCTAAACATTATACCACGTTGAAGTGACACAAGGCTGAAAGTGTAGAGCACCTAGTAAGGATCAGACACACTACTCAGTTGTAATTGATTTAGCAAGAAAAGCTTTCTAACCATTACACCATGTTGAAGTACCCACTATCATATATATATATATATATATATATATATATATATATATGTTTTCTCTGTGTGTGTTTACACAACTAGAATTCCTTTAAACAAGTATTTCAAATATGATCCAGATGTGCAACAACTTCTTTGAAAATTGGAAAAATATAATAAAATTTAAACAAATGGACATTTCTGGCTTTTTGCTCCCCAGTCAATTTTGATCTTCAAAAATTTGAATGCAATGTCAATTATTATCTTCTATCTTCTTAATTCTCATTCTTTTATTGTTCTCTCTCCTTAATAGTATTTTTTTCGCATCTTCTTTCCCACTCAGTAACACTTTGTGTCTTAGTGGATTTATTGACTTTCTTGGGGTGAAATGATTAAAAAAAAATATTTACATTGTTCAAACTGTTGTCCTCATCTTTATTGCCATATTCATAACATTCCAGCTGTTGTACACTCCAGCCTTCTTCAGGTGACATATGTTGAAATTTTGAACTGAACCCTTTATTTAGTTCACAGGGGTAGATTGTTCAAGTTTCACATGCCATGCTCTTTTCTGGATATCTGTTTCAGTTAATTCCTGTTAGTAACTCAACTCTCCAAGTTTTTGTTCACCTCTGCTGTTGACAGGTATTGAACTCACAAATCAAGTCACTTTTGGATTACTTCAACCAATGTGGACTAAATAAAAGGTTCAGTTTGAAATTCCAACATATATCACCTGAAGAAGGGTGGAGTGTACAATGGTTGAAACATCGTGAAGATGGTAATAATGATGAGGACAACAGTCTGAACAATGTAAATAGTTACAATTTAGAATCTCTGAAATATAGACAGACAAAAAAAAACTGCTACCTTTTTACAGCAGTCATATAAATTTATCTATGATTTATATATACAGACAAACCTCTCATCAATGGACTAATAGGGGGATGGGGTGGTCCATTAAATCTGATTGTTCATAGATGGGAAGGGATTACTTTTGGGTTATAAAACTGTTATAGTAACTACCACTAGTTATGATCATAATGTAAATACTATAAACATATATATATATATGGCATAAATAAATATATACTTAATATAGATATATTAATCAAAACAATTAAAATAATAGATTTCTCACAGCTACTTTCTCATACACACACACTAATGTATCATACTTTATATACTGTACCCCTGTCTTCATTTACAATTGAAAAGCCTGTCACTGCTGCCAAAAGGTCACTTTGAGAACTAATACAACTTTTTCCACTAATTCCACAAATTTTGAAATACATCGCTAATGATTTGGAAGTTTTTTTCCTGTAGATTTTTTTTTTTATTTTGTCTGCAGATTTTGTCCATTGCATCAGAAGTCCATTATTTTGGTGGTTTATTAGTGTTGTTCAGTATGACAAGACCTTAAACTTGATTCTAATTCTCCTTGCCTTTATTCAAATAGATAAAGAATTCAACAAAGATATTAAAAAAAAAAAAGTAATTCAGAATCATTGTATATTTTACTTAGTATCTTTCTTCTTTCTCTTCTGATTTCAGCGTTCAGCATTGGCATACCGAAATGACTCTTCAGTGGACGGAGGCCTACATCGTATGAACATTGGTATCTCCACAACGTCAACCACATCCCGATCGACAAGTAAGACCAGCAGCGGCGGCCTGTACAAGGGAGACGACTACATGCGCAGCACAAACTCGTCCACCACGTCAGGCCATGCCCCTTCTTCATCCATGCATCATGCCAATACTGGTATCCCTCCGTATGATTCCTATCACTCATCATTACATGACACACGTCCTGACGGTACGTCCACCAGACCGATGCTGCTCTCACAATGATAGATAATCTCTTTCTCTACTGACCTTAAAGGTTTGGCGGGAGCAGGGGGGGGTCACATTGCATCTTTTGATTCACGTGTAGATTTAGGTTTAGATTCTCTTTACCTTTCACCTGTTCTCTGATTGTATTAACCTATTGTATGCAAAAGAGTTCCTTGCAGTACAAAGAAAAGGTGAACAGAAGACAAGTAACGCATCCTTACACTAGTATTGTATTGTATCATATCATATATAGTAATATAGTATTGTATAGTATTATGATTGTTATTACATATAGTAGTAATACACTGGCATAGAAAAACTTTAGGCCAACTTGATAAATTAAACCTTTGTTAATTTTACCCCCAAATTGAGATTGATTAACAGCATGCATTTCTCAGTATATTTTATGATCTTTGAGGGCCAGAAAAGAAGTTATTGCATTTTCATTAGTGCTCTATGGTGGATGATAGAGCATCTTAAATATTGAAAAGAGGCCATGCAAAAATACTGGGCCACCATCAAAAAATTTCACCTTTCAGTTCTTTTATTAAGTTGAAAAGGACATTTTATTTTAGAAAACAATGATCATTATTATTACATGGAGTACAAAACATCAAAGTCTAGAGTTAGTAATTATTTTTTCTACCTTTGACTTGAATAATTGCCTCATTTCAATGTAGTATTGAATGAAACAAAGTCCAGATTTTCTCATTGGGAATTTTTTCGCCATTCTCCTTAGTAGTACGCTATTTACATTATTCGGACTATTGTCCTCATCTTTGTCGCCATGTTTATCACAACGTTTTGGACGTTGTACGCACCAGCCTTCTTCAGGTGGTTGGAATGTCGAACTGAATCCTTTATTTCGCTCACTGGGGTAGACTGTTCTAGTTCCCCATGCCATGGCTAATGGATGTTAGTTATCTCTTGTTAATTCACCTCTGAAAGTTCTCCACTGCCTTAACCAGGTATCCTTTATCCTGGATAAAGGCGTTAGTTAGATCTAGTGACAGGACCCAAAGAGTGTGAGTTCAATATTTGGTTAAGGCAGTGGGGAACTCTCAGAGGGGAATTAACAGGAGATAACTGACATCCATTAGAGATGGCACATGGAACTAGAACAGTCTACTTCAGTGAGTGAAATAAAGGGTTCAGTTTGACATTCCAACCACCTGAAGAAGGCTGGAGCGTACAATGGCCGAAATGTTGTGATAAACATGGCAACAAAGATGAGGACAATAGTCTGAATAATGTATATAGTGTACATAATACCTCATCTCAGAAATATAGACAGATCCTTAGTAGTAATCCTGAAGTTCTTGGAGATTTTATGGTTTTTATTGGAGCACGTATTTCTTCAGTTCTCACCACAAAGGTTCAATTATATTGAGATCAGAACTTTGTGCTGGCCAGTCTTACAAAAGTTGAACATCTTTATCCACAAGAAACTGTTTTGTTCTACGTGGTGTGTGGCAAGGAACACTGTCATGCTGAAAAAATTCATCTTCATAGTCTGTAAAAAGATTAGATTGTAGTTGACTAAAATAGTTTTCATTGTTTAGGTTTCAAATAGCTTAACCAATTTTATTCTATCATTGCTTTTGATGCAACTCCACCCCATTATTTTACCATCTTTATGGTGCATCTTGTATTGTTTCTTTCTCACACTGTTATTCTTACATCTTCCCTTGCATTAGAATACAACTCTATTTTGCATTCATCACTAAAAATTACTTTTTACCAGTTTCCAGCATCCCATGTTAAATTTTCTTTTGGCCACTTCAGTCTTTCATTCTAATGTTTTTTGGTTATGATGATTATTTTATGGCATATGTGCATTCATGTTGGGTTTTTCATAATATCCTGTGTGCTATATCAACTAAAATCTCACCGTTAAGACTGTATTCATTTCTCACTTGTCTGGCTGTTAATTTTGGATTGCCTACCAAGACACCGACAATATTTTATTGATATAACTATTGTAGTTTTCTGGTTTTCTTTGTACTTAAAACACTTCCAGTTGTAGCAAATATCTTTTGGATGAGTTGAACACAGTTTCTGAAAATTCCCAGCTACCTGTGTATCTCTTGTTGAATCGTTTTCCCCTTCAAAGTCACAATCTTTGTCTTTGTTTCAGCAAAATTTTATCCAAGATGTTAGTGTAAAAACTAATGTTCAACTACAATGACTTGCCAAAGCACGTTATACTCATGTTATTAAGATGAAAGAATTCCTATTTAGAAAATTTGATATTATTATGACTTACCATCTTCGATCATTCATTGGCCCAATAGTTTTGCATGTCCTTTTCTTCATCTTCAAACTGCTTAAAGCAGCATATCTTCTGTTACAAGGCACCTACAAAAAGGCAACAACTTATTTTCCAATCCTCAATGTCCACGGACACTACTGAAAAAAGCATACTGCTAAAAAAATTAACTTAATAAAATAAAGGTGTATAGGTACCTCCACAGATTCACAATAACTCAGGTTTAAAATGAATTTTTAAAAATGAAAAATCTTTCTTGAAGCTTTTATTTTAAAAGTTTTCATTTCAAGCTAATAGATTAAATTTAATATTTTCAATAAGCAAAATACTCTGTTGTATTTCAAAAACTAATTTAAATTGATTGGAAGGAGTTTTTGTTTTTAAATTGCTAAAATTTTGGATTTTAGCACCATTTTTAGCCACCTATCATCACAATGTAATTCACTTTATTAAAAAAAACCTTTGAAACATAAAATATACTTTTCTGATACTTTATTTGAGGAATATTAGCTAATTTAAGGTATAATTAATCTGATTTGAAACAAATATTATTTACTTTAAGTTTAAAATATTTAAGATTTTTTAACACCTTGGCAGCTGTTTATTTAATCTGTTGATGTGTTGATAGTTTGATGACAGATTAATTTTTATCTAATGTTGTTCTACAGGGGCTTTTTATCTGTAAAAAAATAATTGAAGAATGAGAGCACCTTTTATGCATAATTTTTAAGTACTCGGTCATCTTTAAAATTTAGGAAAATATTCTACGTAAAATAATGTTTTATTGAATTTTAGATCCATTGACTTTAAATTTACTATTGCTATTGCTCTTATTTTCCAGTAATGACATCTACAAAAATCAGCACATTTATACAAATACAAAAATGATTCAAAATTATTTGAAAATATTGACTGATTGTAACAAGCTTTTTGATTTATGATTACTAAATATAGTTTTACTAAATAACAATACTCCCTAACCTTTACACCAGTGAAACTGAATTTTAAAAGATTTCAAATTTTTAGAAGTTATTCTAATTAAAAATTTATTCTATCTAAAAAATTTTTTAAAATTTTTGTAAAACTTCATTATTCATTAAAATTTTTTTTTACTTAAGACAATAATGTCCTTAATATATCTTATTCATAAAAGCAATTAAAAGCTTTTCTAATTAAATAATGTCTTAATTTTTCTGATTTTTTTTATTTCATGATGCAGAACAGATTTTCAGTAAGACAGGGTCTCGTGGTGTGATTTTACAAAAAAAAAAAAAAAAAAATTAGGAATTTGAATTCCCCAATGAATTCTGTTTTAAGCTAACATAGTCACTAAAGATTATCTTATTGAATTTCTCCAATTTTCATAAAATTAAGTAAGTGTACACCCCACAAATATTTTGAGCAAGATTTTCTAAAACAAAAAATTTCTAATCTTGCAAAAATCAAATAATTGTTGGATCTTAATGAAACTTTTAGGACTTATTCACAAATGAATGAAATTATTTAAGTCCTGAAAGTTTCATTAAAATCTGACAATTATTTGATTTTTGCAAGATTTTCCAAAAATTTGTCTTTCATCATAAAAAAGAAGCTAAAATTTGCTATGCTAATTTATAGTCCATCTGTTGACACAAGAAAAACAAGATTTTTAACCAAAATTTGAATGTTATAAAAAGGATGAAAAAAATTAAATGCTCAAAAATACTTTAGTCTTTCTTCTTAATAATGACATAAAGATTTTGATGATGAAACCTAGTTTTATCAAGTTTGGGGAATCTTTTCATCATAGTATGCTTTTGGTTTTCAGCAATTTTGTGGAGGTACCAAGCGTATAATCATTTTATATAGTTGGCCCAAAACTCTTGCACACCAGTGTATCGTATTGTGCAGTATTTTTATATATATATATATATATATATATATATATATATAGCAATATAGTATTGTATAGTATCCTAGTATTGTTTTATTCTTAAAAGAGTATAAAAATGGCACAACAATTCTTGAATGTGTAGTTATAAAATTTTGAGGCAGTGTTTAACACATTGCCCCCAAATTACAGGTTCAAGAATTTTTGTGCCTGCAAAAAAACTGTGTCAAAAGGATTGTTATTCTCCTGACACTGCTATTACTGTATTTACTTTTGACTCCCTCTGCAATGTTTATTTTAAAAAGCAATGATTATAATCTTAATAAAACTCAAATATATCAAAATGAATTTATACATTTTCTTTATTCTTGAGAATTGACACCAAAGATCTAAAACACTATTTATTTATTGGATTGTTTATTTACAAGAATAATTTCATATTTACAACATTATGAAAATATGTGAACCAACTATAATGAAATATTTATTATTTATCGTTTTATAAAGAAATAAATATGAAAATATGAACATGAAATATTTTTTGATTTTTAAATTTATAAAAATGTCTGAACAAGAAAATTTAAATAAACACATAATTACAGATAACTTTAATTATAAATTTTGTAAAAATCCAATTTGTGGGCATTTCTTTCATTACCACATAAATTTTCTAAAATAGGTTGAGAGCATTTTTTTCTCATACATATTTTGATAATTTTATTCATTCATAAAATGGTAAATAATAAATCTTTATAAAAGGTAAATAATAAATATCACATTCTATTTGGTTCATATATTTTAATAATCTTGTAAATGAATGTTGCCATGGGAGTCAAAAGTGTACAGTAATAGTGGTGTCAAGGGAATAATCATTTTTATGACACACTGTTTATTTGCGGGCACAAAAGTTAAACATTGCCAATTTTTGCATATATTTTTCATAATTTGGAACAGGGTGGGTAAATTTCTTTTTTCTTACAGAGGGCCATGTGTTGTTTGCTGTGTCCATAGCAGGCTGTAGGTATTGAAAATAATCGAATAATGAACATACAAGAAGTATTCTTTTTAATGTTGATATTTAATAATAATTTAAATTCCAATATTCACATCAATTTCAACTCATGAGCATTCTCACTTCATTACATTATTTTTTTTACATTGTTCACCCAATACAATGCTCAAGGGCCACTCAAGGTAGAGGGTTACTGAGTTGGATTGTTGTAATGAAGGGGGAATGCAAAAGCAAGAAGTGCATGTTATGAGGATATGTAGGATAGATAACAGTTAACCCTAGACTTGAAGATGTTAAGATTGTAGTGGTTAGGGACATATTCACTTGGATGTCTGTTCTACAAAGTAACAGTTCTGGGCTAGAAAATGTCTGAGTGGAACTTCATGATTACAAAACCAACAACCCATTAGGGTTCTATGGGTATAGCATGTACAGCAAGCATAGCAGCAGTGATGTGTCTAACCTGACGGAGCCCATCCCTCTTCAGATTGGTTTTGGATGTAGTTTTTCCTTCTTTAGATTAGACAGTAGGATCCAGTCTGTCCTGCTATTTACCCATAGCTGGTGGGAGAAAGAGATGAATTCATATCTTTTTCAAGGATATTAGCACATAAACATAAGTGAATGCAATGAACTTGACTGGAATTTGAAATTGGCTCTCTGATTCTTCGATTCAAGCCACTATCCATTATTCCACCATACCTCCTTATCAAAGGAACATGAACGTAATGGGGATGATTTGCTAATGTGAACATGGCATGGTGGGTCCTAGCTGTGAAGGTCTTCACTAGTGGGTCTAAGAAATGTAACTCGTTAGGACATATGCCACAACAACAAAGTAGTGAGAGGCTAGCAACATTTCATCTGTGGAGAAAGAGGTTGCAGGATGGAAAATAATTCTAGATTAGAAAAAGATGTCAGACACTGTCTATTGCAAAACAAAACAACATGGCCATGTTTTATTATTGCCTTGTGTAATTGCAGTGAATTTTCTGCTTATACAAAATGACTTTTAACCTTGTTTTCTCTAAAAATTTGGTAATTTTTCATGAACATTCAATGAAATGAATAAATTGCCATGGAGTTGTCATTGGACATTAACTAAAATTGAAAAAGAGAAAAAAAACAGATTAGATGAAAATCAAATAATGCACAGAAATTTTTTTTTTTTAAATACTTTCACAGTCTGTACTCAAATCCCCTGCAGATTAAGTATGGCCTGTGGGCTGCAGTTTGCCCACCATTCATTTAGAAATTGTTGACAAAATCTTATCTTTTGTTTATTATTATTTTCACATTATTTTTCTTTTCATTTGTGATAAAAAAAAATGACAGGCAAATAATAGGAAAGATATTTTGGCAAAGTTTATTTTATTGTTATATAATATTTTTACAAGATCATAGAATTTAATTTGTGAGCTATAACAATAAATTATTTATTTACAAGATTATAAGAATAATCTTTCTTTGATTTGTAAATGATCAAATTATCAGCAAAGTTTAATATATAGGCAGGAAAAAATGCTATAGCAAATATAAAATTATTCTTATAGTAAGCTAACACAAATATTAAAATATAATTTTATATTTATACGTAAAATAGGGTACTAATAATATGTCATGTCAGGGTGACCACATAATGGGTTAGGTATGACAAAAAGAAATAACCTCCCAGTTAGTATTTCTCCTCCATTATGGGCATTATTAAATCCATGATATAATAACACTTTATTTCATAGACAGGACAAAATAACTGAAAGAAACAAAATGACAAATATGTTTTGTTTCAAAGAGAGTTTTATGCTGTTAAGTTGTACACAAAACTATATATGTATATATATTTGCATGTGTCTCAGAGAAACATATCACATATTTACAATAGCAAGAAGAGATAGAGAGTCTTACTTGTAATATTTCCTGAAGAAAAAATTGGAGATACAGCAGTTTCTCTATGAATTTGTTGAAGTCATATCATTTTCTCTGTAAGAACTGCCACTGTGAACTAAGGATGGCTTTCTTAACTGAGCTTTACATCATAACTGGTCTTTGTCACTCTATCCCCTGGCGTCACTCACTGGCCATCATATGATCCTTGTGACTTTATCTCAATGAAAGGGAGATAATCCCCTTTTGTATCCTTATGCATGTATTAGATTACTATAAAAATAATTTTATATTTAACACAAAATTTTTTTGTTTGTCCATATATTAAACTTTGCTGATAAATTGACCATTTAAAAGTCAAAGAAAAAGACTTGTTTTGTTTGAGGTCAGTTTTATCATAGTTGTAAAAAAAAAAAAAATCTTTTTTACATTAGGTGGATATCCTAATCACATGACTACCTTGGCGGACTCAGAGCTTTTGAAAATCTTAAAGCATATGAAGGCAACTCTCATAGTCAAACCTTGTATGTGTTTGCCTTAAGATCAAATATTGGTATATCTAATGGATTCTAAAAATGTCTGTACAAGATTACCAAATAATTGATTTAAAAGGTTTTTTCATTAGAATAATAGATTAGCTCCCTTGTTTTGCTTCCACTTACCATAAGTGATGTTCTCATTAGAATAATAGATTACCTCCCTTGTTTTTCCTCCACCCTTACCATTAGAATAATAGATTACTTCCCTTGTTTTTCCCCCTTACCATAAGTGATGTTCTCATTAGAATACTACCCTTGTTTTCCCCCTTTACCATAAGTGATGTTCTCATTAGAATAATAGATTACCTCCCTTGTTTTGCTTCCATTTACCATAAGTGACTCTAGCATTCTGTAATGCTCTTTTGTACAATAGGTTAATTTATTCATTTTCTTCAAAAATTTTCAGATTTGTCTCCCTTCTCTTCCCATTGTTTTTACAAATCTCTTATCTTTGTTTCTCTATTTTTTATTTTCTTTTTTTTTTCCTTTTTATGTTTCAATCTCTCTATCAATCCTTTTCTCTTGCTTGCATGGTCGGATTTAGACATAACAAATCTCTAAATTATTGAGAAGCTGGTATAAACCCTATTTGACTTCCTACTCCAGCTCACTAGATGACAGACAGAGAGACCCTCACATTCAGAACAAAGACCTAACCTGTATCTTGTTTACCTTATATCTATATCCGGCCTTGCTTGCTTGACGGTTCTTCAATCTCTGTTCATATATCTCCCCACCTCTTATTCTTTGTCTTTATTTCTTTACTTTAACTAGAATATTTCTTTTTTTTTTTATTATCTCCTGATCCTGTTTTGATGATGTCTATATATATATATATATGTATATATTAAATTTACAAATTAGTTGTTTTATGTCATCTGTAAATTTGCCAAAGATTATATTTATTTTCTATTATTTTTTCCCTGAATACTTTCAAATGTTGCTACATTTGTTTTCAAGGATTGTCTTTTGTGCATTTTTATGTAATTATTTTTGGTTAATTCTGGTGTTATCATATTTGCTGGGAATTATTTCAAGTCACTTAGGGTGATGTCATTTAAACACCAAAATTGCATATAGGGCACGGTGCAAAGAAAGACTCCAAATTCTGAAGGGTGTTGTAATAAAAGGGAAGCTGCCAACATTAAATAAGGTATCTTTCTCCATAGGGAGCCAGATATTGAAGTCTGTTTGTTTTTTTGTTTTTTTTTTAAGTACACATAAATATTCCAGTTTAATTGTTAAATGATGTCATCTTAAGTGACTTGAAATTGATTCCAGGAAACATGAGAAAGCTGGTATTAAACAAAAACAGTTGCATAAATACACATAAAACACAATCCTTGAAAATGAATATAGCAATATTTGAAAATACTCTAAGGAAATGTGATATATAAGGTATATTTAGGCAGCAAGTATTCATCCAAACAAGTTTGATTAAAAAGAACCAAGTTCTGCTTAACTTTTTATTGTATTTTTACAATTTTCAAATAAGGTGTTAAGGTATTGTGATCAAAATTGTGTATAAATTGTCCAAAGTTCATTTTTTGTTATTTTATTCAAGTACTTTCTACCACCTCAGTCCTTATCAAGAACCGATGTAGTGTCTGTGTGGTAATTATACTTCCTTTGTCTTCATCTTGGTATTCTTTGGATGTTGACAAAGGAATTTGGTTCTTGAAAATGACTGAGAGGGTCAAAAGTACTTAAACAAAACAATAGACCAATAAGAACTTTGGACAGATTCTTCACAATTTTGAGCACAATACTCAACAATCGAATTGAAAATCAGAAAAATACAATAAAAAATTAAACAGAGAGACTTTATTGGTTCTTTTTATTGAAACTTGTTTATATACATACATACATACATACATACATACAATGACTCTCAGGGGAACTTAGCTCAACTGCACCCCACTCTTAATAATTAAGGGGTTACAGTCTGGCGTGTTATGTGGCCAGATGTAAGGAGTGATGTGGTCAGCGAAATTGTCTAACAGCCATTACTGGATTCACTTGCTTGTGCGGCATGGTACAGAGTCCTGTTGCCAGGGTGACCCAGGGTGGCACTACCTCCTCAAGGCACTTAATTTGGGACTCCATGTTGAGTTTGAGGCCCTATGGAAAAATGAATAGAGGCATAACATCACCATAACTAGTGATCACTCCAAACACCTTCGTAATTACCATTAAACATATTCAGCTATTTCCAAATCCTCTGCACTGTCCACAGATTGAAACTCAAACATTCTGAGATGTTCGTATTGAAGCTTCCGGTGTAAATGACAAGCAGTACAGTATGCCATTTCCAAATTTCTGGTGGAGTTAATTGCATCATGGTACATGTTTTCTCACAGATCCTACTATACTGTGCAGTCAGCAAAATCAAAAACAAACAACATGCTTCAATGAAATTAAAAATATAAAATGGTGACAATTTACCCATGGCACGTATATATATGTGTGTGTGTGTGTGTGAGCAGCAGCAGTGGTACACACATGCACACACATGCAGCTTGGAACAAGGAATTAGTGAATAGAATTGGAATTCCAGTTGTGTTTATCATTTACTTTCACACAAATACCTTTTGGAAAGGTTTTGATCTGTCTCTTCTCCCTGCGCATATGGTGTAAAAAGTAGGGTAGACTGTGCTCTTTAGCCTTACTTGGCATCCAGCCTGGGAGGACAACTCTGAATTAAAAAAGGAATTATTTTGTGAAGTTTGTGGCACCTCTGTCATCACTTCTTCCAAATAATGTGACTAGTTCTGTATAAGTGTTCACTGCTATAATCAAATCATATGTGCAAGGTATATATCCAATTCTAGGAGCTGAATTATTAATTGTTAATTAAAATTGTGGCAATGTTTTTGATATAGACATCAAGAGAAAGAGAGCAAAATAAATTTGTTTTTAGTTTTGGGTAATATAAAAACATGTTAGTTTTATTTCCTTAAATAGTTTATTTGAACAAATGTTAAGTTCATATCAAAAATCCTTCTCCATAAATCAAAACATTGGACTACCATTGCCTCCCCCTCTTATCTGTCTCCTGACTCATCTTCACTATCTTGATCACCTGCATCCTTGCAATGCATTGCTTGATGACAAATTCATGCTATAAAGCAACCACTTTTTGTAATGTTGGACTCTGCATGTCTATATCGTATGCTTTCTATAGAATATATACTGCTGTTGTTGTTGTTTACGGTCATGGCTGCGGTGTTGGTGCTTTTCATTGCTTATTTATAAGCTTCCCTGTTTTTTATTTGCACAATTTTGCACCCTTATATTGCAAATGAAATGAGGTGATAATACGTGATGTTACTTAAAATCTTTTCAAGCTTTGCTGAACACACAAAAATCTTCAACACTAACATTCTTTATGAAAATGTTCAAAAAACATCAATGAATTTGAAAATGCAGTAAAGATTTGTATTTAAAAAAATATATAGTGGAGGTCACCAGACTTTGTATAATAAGTCTTGTTGGGATCAAATATAAATCAAATATGGATTGGAATCTGATGGAATGATAAGATAAAGAACTAAATTAAAACATGGTTAAAATATATCTCATTCTTTAGCAGTTTAGAGTTCAGATAGGAAGTGTTTGGATATCTTTTTCTTAATTGGTATCACCCCATGCAAGACAGTAAAGCTACTAAGATGCAAGGGGTTATAGAGTGTAGAAGAATTATGAACAGAAACATTAATAATGAGTGGGAAGAGAAAAAAGTAATCAGAAGGACAGTAGATAGTGATTGACATTGCATTTCAATTTTTGCAGATTAAAGTTGGCTGGAAAACATGGAGCCTGAAGGGAGCTCCACAAGCGAGAAGTGTGAAAAAAGGAACTGCTAGCATAGAACTTATGGTTACATCTATAGCCAGTTCAACTGTAAATTGATGAGAATTCGACACCAGTCTAGTATTTCATTTAAATTCAAAAAGTCTAGGTACCATAGTGATGAACTCATCTAAACAATTACCATGAAAGTATTTATAAAAATGGAATAGAGGCAACCTTAGGGTCGTAGGAAACCAAACTGCTAGATCAGGACCAATAATATTGCTGATTCTTCTTTGGATTTTATCAAAAATGAATCTGAATATCTTGTTTTGTCTTGATAATAAAGATTTTGTTATTGTGAAATCATTTTTTACTGATGATGCTAACCCATCATTAAATTATGTTAGGTAAAAGACATGTGCATATATATATATATATATATATATATATATATATATATACACACACACACACACACACACACACCCAAGTATAGGATTGGTGTATATGGAATAAATTCCAATAACCAACAAATAAATGTGAAAACGATTTTTTATTCATAAATTTACAAACATTTACTAAATTATTAAAATATGTGAACCAACTATAAGGAAATCCTTATTATTTACCATTTTATAAAGTTTGAATCAATTGGCAACAATAAACATTGCCAAAGAGTAAAGGTAGTTAAAAAAAACAAAAAACAACAACTCTTTTATACACGGCTTTATTATGGCATATTTGTCCATGCTTCCCAAAATATTTTTTCCTTCAGAATTCCACTACTTTCACATATTATTTTGTATTTTTTCTTATTTCATAAATACCTTATATTTTCATTTTTGGTTTTCAGTAATCTTGAAAAGACTATTGACACTTAATAAGAAAAAGAAAGGTATATTTGCAATATGGTCCATGGTGAAAAAAAATGTTAAAATACAATCAGATTATTCTTGAGTTGCAAATGGTTATAATATAGATTTTTGTATATTGATCTTTGATTTAAACTTTACACTACTATGCCATCAAAGACAGTAACTTGGATTTAATTTTTAAATGTTTTGTTAATTAATCATGAGAATGATTTTCAGAAAAGTTGCTAGAATTTATTTTAAAGAAACTGTAAAGATATTACTTATATTACTTCTTCCTTGAATAAATTGTACTGACTTGAGAATTATGTAATTGAATTATCTCCCTTTGTTATTAAGAAATCAAAAAGAAATCTGTCACAATCTTTTGGACTATTTTAATCTTTGTTGCTATTTCTTTTTACTTTTACTTTTTTAAAAAAAAAAAAAAAAAAAACAAACAATTTATCTGGTTCCTTCCAGAGCTTTTATCTGGAGGAAATTTTGCCCAAGTCTTATTTGTTTATTGGTGGCACTAAATTAGGGAATTTTAAAAGAAGCACTTCAATGATATTCTACAATGCAATGATTCACAAAAGCATTTTCTGTTTTCAAGAAAATTCTGGCCATTTTCATGTATTATATGGAAATATGGAGCAATATCTTCCTGAGTATATTTTCCCAAGACACAAACCCAACTCCTGGTGTCATGAGGTGGGTGCATGCCATAAGTTACAACTTTCATTTGCCTTTCATGTTTGTGGAGGGAATATTCAACATGTTCTGCTGCCAGGAAGATGATCTGCTGTTCTAGCTGTATAATACCTTCCCACATGTGGACTGTGCTATTCAGCATGCTCTGCAAGATATTCGACAATTTCCTTATTTTGCATGATTGCCAGAACTGTCCTCCATTGAACACATATGGGATATAAAGGGATGATATACTTTAATTCATTTTCGTCTTGATTGTTATAGATCTTTTCATAGACACAATGTTTCAGTCACCTATCTTCTGACCATCTTCAGTCCATTCTTTTTTTTTATTTGCTGAAAGGAATGAAGCCTGACACATTCAGTTAACCTAACTACAATTAAGGACATGGATCATAGGATAGTATGCATCATCTTTATGATTTTATATATGCAAGCATACAGGCCTGTGTTTATGCCCAAGGAGGATATACTGTATGTGGTCTTAGTAATACTGATAGGACCTCCTATCTTGGAACTTGCTCAAGTATTGATCTGTATATATGATCATTTACTGTAATCCAACTATTTTAACTTTACATTTAATCTTGAGTGAACTGAAATATATATTCAGTATGCTGCAATTTTATTTCCCATCAATCTGTGTGTGATATTATATATATATATATATATATATATATATATATAATTGAAATATAATTTCAAGGTATACTGTATTTATTTATGGGTTAAAGTGTTCAATATCAGGGATAGAGCATATGTAAATATAAATATAGAATTGGACATTGAGGTCAACACCCAGCAGTGACAATAGACCTTCTGCCCATAATGCACCATTGTCCAGCGTATATAAATAGTCAAGCCAAACACAACACACATGGTCTGAAGGTTGCATTTAAGCATGAAACAAACTGCCTGATATATATATATATATATATATATAATAATAATAATAATAAATATACATTTTTTTCTTCACTGGTAGCACAACTCTGAGTTTCATGCACAGTGTAATCTTCAGGTGCTAAGTTAAGTCTTAACTTAGCACCTGAAAATTGAATTGTGCAGGAGACACAGTCGTGCTACCAATGAGGAAAAAAATGTATATTTATTATTAATATATAATTGATATCTCTGTTATTTTACATCTAGCACTATTTTATTGACATCAGCACTTAATGTGCAGTATATATATATATATATATATATATAGCTTTTTCATCATGGTTTGCTGTAACCTTACTAGTAAAGGTGTGGTTTCCTGATGAAAAAAGGGAATTTAGAATTGATTCCTGTCAAGAGGTACATTTTCCTTTAGTAATCCAATAATATATGTTTGGGTTTTATATAATCTACAAAAGGGTTGATAAGCCATAAAAATTAATGTTTTAATTTGTCAGTTAGCATATAGCTAAAACACATCAAATCTTAAAGCAGTTATTATTATTATTATTATTATCATGTTACTTCATACCACCTTGATTCTTATTCACTGTCTTTAACAGTTGCTCCCTTTCTTATGATTTTCTTCTCTCTGGCAGATCCTGACACAGGGGAGAAGACCAATAAAATTAAACCTGACTCTGACTCTGACAGTGACGAGTCTGTGGATCATGCCAGCCTGGAACTTGCTTCAAGCCATTCCTCTGACGAAGATGAGGATATAGATGAAGGTCCCAAATGGGAAATGCCAAAAAGCAAGAAAGTTGGTAAGTGCATTGATTAACCCTTTGGAAATGGAGCCTCATTTGGAGTTGCAGCATCAAGATGGAACACTTTTCACAAGCCCTCACTTGGAACACAAAAAAAATTGATGTAAAATCACAGAACACAGCAAACTATCATAGAAACTGCCATTGAAAGGCCCAGATGTGCTAGAAATGTGATAAGCAATCTGATTGGCTGCTCCGAAGACCAACCAGCTAATCTTGAGGCTCATATTATTGGGCCGATGGTTCAGCCCAATGTCGTCTCTGTCAATTTAGCCAATATATCAGCCCTGTCATCTAAGAATTAAAATGGTCTTGAAAGTGTTTTGAAAGAACGAAGGACTTTTTTGGCATTTGCTGCATCTTCTGGGAGCATTTCTCAAATTGAATAGATTTTTTTGAGACAGGCATTTTTTCAGACTATATCATCAGTTGATAAATGTTTTGAACAGATTTACTGATTCATATATTTAGATATATAGAGGTATGGTAGAGTAATGGATAGTGGCTTGGATTGAGGAATTGGAGAACCGAGTTCAAATTCCAGTCAAGTCCATTACATTCACTTACATACTAATACCCTTGTGAAAGGTATGAATCTATCTCTTCTCCCCTAACCTATGGGTAAAATAGCAGGATAGACTGTGCTCTATAGCCTTGAGTGGTAATCTGTCTAAGAGAAGGAAAACTCTAACCTGAGGACCTTGTGTACAGACCAAGGGGAATTTGGGCTATATTCTGTGGTCTTTGGCTGTTAGTCAACAGCCTAGAGAAGAAATAGGAACCACTATCGCAAAGGCCACCGAAAGGATTATAAGAAAGATGAATCAAAGTCTTTTTCTTCTGACTTTGGGTTCCCCCTTCAATGAGTGAAGCTGTTGAGGGTCTGATGATGATAATGATAATATTTAGAAGTATATTTGGGGCCTGAAAATATTTTTTCTTTTTTAGCATCATAAAAAAAAATGTTAAAAGTCATATAAATTTTTTTTTTTTTTTTTTTTTTGCAACATCAAGGAATACAGTGTTAATCTCACATAGTATTTTCAATCTTCATTTGTTTGCTGCTTATAATTTATTTTCTATTTGGACAAATGTTTGCCAAGGAAATTGCTCTTTTCTTCTTGCAGAAGAAGCCAAAGAACAAGCAAGACAAATGTGCCAAAAGGAAAAACACAAGAACATTTCCTCGGGTCTGTGAATTTTTTTTTATGATTTAATCAGTTTTAAGAATTCTGTTACATGAAGCAATTTAACCATTTCTCATTTTTTTTAAAGTTTATCTCATCACTTTTTCTGTTAAGATAAATCATTTTTACTATTAATATTGTATTAATAGTTGTTGTTTTACTACATCTTGTTATTGTTGCTTTTTAGATGAAGCATTTTCACTATTATTATTTTATTACTAGTTTTATTCCATCTTATTATTGTTGCTTTTTAGATGAAGCATTTTCACTATTATTATTTTATTACTAGTTTTATTCCATCTTATTATTGTTGCTTTTTAGATGAAGCATTTTCACTATTATTATTTTATTACTAGTTTTATTCCATCTTATTATTGTTGCTTTTTAGATGAAGCATTTTCACTATTATTATTTTATTACTAGTTTTATTCCATCTTACTATTGTTGCTTTTTAGATGAAGTATTTTCACTATTATTATTTTATTACTAGTTTTAATCCATCTTATTATTGTTACTTTTTAGATGAAGCATTTTCACTATTATTATTTTGTTAGTAATTTTACTCATCTTATTATTGTTGCTTTTTATCACAATGTGGATGACTGTATTCTTCAGTTTTTAGAGCAAGTATCATGGTAATAGAAATAATAATTGATGATTCCATGGCTGAACTGATTGAAGTGATGTCCATGAAATGTTGGTTCCTGAGATGCATGATTTCAGTTTATCAGAAGCTATAATTTTATCATGCTTTTTTCTGCAGCTATTTAGCCAATGTCTAACTTATATATATATATATATATATATATATATATATATATATATATGTATATGTATAAAAATAAAATAATTGTTGAACTTAATCCATTTCATTATATGTTGTAATTCTTTGTTAAGATATGTTTTGCAAGCAGAAATGATCAATCGAGAAAAATCATTGAAGATTGTGTGTTTATAAATAGTAATTTGGACTTTGCTAACCAGGCACTTCTCTGTAGCTAAAAGGTATAGCACATCAGATCAAATGATGGCTTCTGTGTAGGAAGAGAGGTTCAATTCCAGTTGGAGAATGCATATTTTCTAAAAATTTCTCAAACATTCAGGCCGGTAAATGTAATTAATACTATTTAGTTAAAAACAGAGCATTTACTTAAATCCTATCTATAAAAATAATGTATAAACAGAAAATATATTATATATATATATATATATATATATATATATATATATGAGGAATTAATGAAAAGTTCTCCCACTTACCAAGAAAGATATAAAAAAGAAATAATTCTTATCTTTAATCACTTAGTTAAATTTGGTTGATGTGAGTCAATCCAAGAGCTTTTCAACACTCCCTTATATAAACATTAGATATTATTATTATTTCTTTTGATTTCTGTTATATACTCATTTACTTTCAGGTTCCAACCAGAAACCCAAAGTCAGAAATGGCTTCATGACATTTTTCACTGATCATTCTTGTTAAAAAAAAAAAAAAAAAAAAACAAAAAAAAAAAACAAACAAACAACGATCAAACACATTTTACATAGATAAATCTGATGTGTGAGCTGGACTTGTAAATACAACTTTTTGTATTTCTTTAAGGCATTTGCTATCACAAATCCCTTCTATTGGAACCTTTTCCAATCAAATTGTTCGCTCCAACTAAAACTGGAATTATTGATGTCCTCAGGTGCCACATTTGTAGATTCAAAATTCCACTTCAAGGTCTTTGTATTTTATTTTTTAGTTTTTTTATAAGATCTTCAAAGATAAATTACTATCTGCAGGGACTGCCATGTCAATAAGAATACACATTCTGTTCTTGTAGTCTTTGATCACAATGTCAGGGCGATTAGCTTTGATTGTTCTGTCTGTGTATTGTAACGTCCCATAAAATTGTTATAGGTCCTATCTCTGTAACCAGGTCTGGGTGATGTTCATATCAGTTTCTTGCAGTTTCCTCCCCGTAAAAGTTGCATATTACCCAAATGCAGATATTGGCCTACTCTATCATGCTGAATTTTATCTTCAGTGCATGCTAACATTGTGCAACCTGATAAAAAAAAATGGTCAGTTATTATTATTATTATTATTATTGTTATTATTATACAACTACAGTGTTGCCCATTATATGACAGTGTGTTGATGTTAGGAACATGTTTTTGGGTAATACCAAGTTTTGTCATTTTTGGTCATCCATACTTTAAGTATTCCATGAAAGGCTCATAAATTTAAGTTGATTTTCATCACTCATGTGTGAAGAAATGTAAGACATATTTTCTGTATTACAAAACAATGAACACTGGCTTTTATCAGGTCATCCCATAAGTTCTGTTCGAATTTTAAATAAAGAAAACAAGTGACCAAATGTTACATTTAATTACAGATTCAATCAACAATGTATTTTCCCTGATTATCTATGACTTCCTTCCATCTATTAGCAAGCTTACTAATTTCATTACTGTAAAATTCTTTTGGCTTTGATTCGAAGAACTCACAAATGTCAGTTTTAATCTCTTCCTGTGTTACAAAAGCTGTTTCTTCCAAATGATTTTGTAAGCTACAAAACAAATGGTAGTCTGAATGAGTAAGATTGGAAGAATAAGGTGGATGAGGAATTTTCTCTCAACCAAGTTCTTCGATCTTTTGTGACGTGATTTTTGCTGTGTGGGGTCACGCATTGTCCTGATGAAGCATCACCTCTTTTTGATTCACTAGAGCAGGTCTTTTTTTTCCTCAAAGCTTGGTTCAAATGCTCTAATTGTTAACAGTATATTTGAGCATTAATTGTTGCATTAGGTGGTAAGAATTCAAAGTGGATTATTCCTTGACGATCCCACCAGATTGAAAGAAGAACCTTTTGCCCATGAAGATCCCTACTTGGCTGTGGCTGGGGTCCTTCCCCTTTACCAAGCCACTGTCTATGATGCTTAACATTTCCATAAAAGATCCAATTTTCGTCACAAGTCTATCCAAAAAAGGTGAAACAAGTTGGTGAGAATGGAGAGAAGAGCAGATGTCAACTCAGGATTTGAGGTTGTTTTCAGACAATTCATGAGATACCCATTTTCCAAGTTTAGGAACTTTTTCAAGTTGTTGAAGATGACAATGAAAATTGTATAGTTTGAACTAAGAACCACTGCCAATTCCTCACCTGATAAAGCAGGATTTTCTTCAAGGGCTGCTTCAAGAAGCTTTTCATCAAACTCAACTGGACATCCGGTTCGATTTTTATCTTCAAGGGTGAAATCTCCACCTCTGAATTTTGCAAACCATCTTCTGCAAGTTCTTTCATTCATGCATTCCTCTCCATAAACTGAGTGAATGTTTCTAGCCGCTTCGGCTGCTGAGTTTCCTTTCTTGAACTCATAAAGCATTATGTGCCTCAAATGATTCTTGGGTACTTCCATGTTAACAGGGTTTTAATCAAACAAAATTTAATTTTATTGTTCTCTGAAATAAAATTTGATCAGTTTAAATGCATCTAAACATAAAAATAATGTTCAGCTCCATTATAAAATACTCTTTAAATTTCGTTCATTTTAACAAAAAGTTAAAATTCGGACAGAACTTATGGGATGACCTGATATATGTACCAGTTGCATAAGGAATGGCTTTTAAATTTTAATGCCTCCAAAACAAAACTGCCTTTATTTAATCACTATAGAGAATCTTTTCTGTCTGTCATCGGCTTAGCTGTTGCTAAACTCCAGGAGAGTAACTCATTGTGCCTTTTTGGACTCATGTTTTCCACTGACATGAAGTGGAGTGATTATATTGAATCAATTACTAAGTCTGCCTCTGGGAAAGTTGGTTTGCTGCATTCATCTCATCAGAATTAATCTTGTACATTTATAAATCTACCACTCCTCCTTGAATTGAATATTGCTACCATCTCTGGTCTGGTTCTCCTAATATATATCTTGAGATTCTTAATGAAATTCAAAGAAGAATCAGCAATATTATTGATCCTGACCTGGCATCTTGACTTCAGTCACTTTCCCAACAATGTAACGTGTCTTCCCTCTGTCTTTTCTACAACTATTTTCATAGTAATTGTTCTAATGAGCTTTTCTTCTCAATGCTGCAACTGCATGAATTTAAGCATACTACTACATTGGCAACTAGATCTCACCATTTTACTGCTGAACTAGCTAGATGTAACCATCAGTTCTATTCTAATAGTTTCTTTTCTTGCACTTCTTGCCTGTGAAACTCACTTCCGATTTCTTGCTTCCTTGCTGTCTACAATCTTCAAAAGTTTAAATGCAATGTCAATTGCCATTTTCTACCTTCACAATCCCTGTTATTTTGACCATTTCATTACTTGTAACCCCACTCCATGTCCTAGTGGTATTATTGCCTTGCTTGGGGTGAAATGATATATAACAAATGTTGAATTGGAAGTTATGATATACAATTGTATACACCAGATTAATAGTGGGTAATTGAATGACAAAATCCAAGGTAGGGAATTCTTTAGTATTGCATTTTGTTCCCAGAAGGAACTTCTTTAAATGGTTTTATATAGTGAACGTGCATCAGTACAGATGCAAAAGAGGCCCTCAGATCACGTGTGGATGTGTGTCAAAACCAGTTACATCCAGTTTTTCCTCATTATCAGCAGGACAGCTTGACATGTTCAGATATGGGCCTCTCTGCAATTTGTCTTGATCCAGGTTTTTTGTCAGTGTCTCTTGTCAATAAAAGTGACAGGAAAACCAGCAGTGGACAAGACTTGGTGTCTTGTGAAATTTGTCCCATGAGCATTTTTTTATCCTAAAGTTGTTGTGCCTTCTGAGGTAGTGTCATTTTGTTACCTCTCGTCTCCTTTCTCTGTCTTTCACCCACTTAGAAGCTGGGAGAGTTATCATTTAGGTGTTTTCCCCAACCTTAATACCTTGCTGTAGTTTACAACATTTTATTAGTGATCACTGAGTTGGGGTTGCTTTTTTTAGTTCGTTTAAATCACACCTAGTGATGATTTCTAAATGTTCTGATTTTTAAAAGTAGCAGCAAACAGTAACTGAAATATCATTGCAGTAATGATGTAAGGTTGTGGCATTATTCCTTCTATTGGCAAAATAAAGCCATTATTGATGAACATTCTTTTACTAAATACTTCAGTAACTATCAACAATCTCCTGTTAATGTTAGTTGCTAGGTCTGTTAGTTCACTGTATCATGCTAGACAATTCTTCTTGCCAGAATCTATCTTAGACATTTATAAATCTACAATTCCTCCATGCATTGAATATTGCTGCCATATTTGATCTGGTACTTCTGTTATATATTTAAAGATTCTTGATGAACTCCAAAGAAGAATCTGCAATATTATCAGTTCTGTCCTGGCATCTCACCTTCAGTCACTTTCCCACCACCATAATGTAACTTTCCTCTGCCTTTTCTATAAATATTTTTATGTTAATTGTTTGGATGAGCTTTCCTCTTTGGTATCTAGATTTTATGAATTTAAGCGCCATACTAGATTGGTAACTAGATCACATCATGTTATAGTTGATATGGCTAGATGCAACTGTAAGTTCTATGCTAACAGTTTCTTCTCTTGCACTTCTTGCTTGCAAAACACTCTTCCAGCTTTTTGCTTTCCTGTCAACTTTGATCTTCAAAAATTTAAATGCAATGTCAATTGTCATCTTCTGTTTTGTTCATTTCTGTTCATTTATTGTTCTCTCTCTCCTTAATAATGTTTTTCTTTTTATATTTTTTCACACTCAGTAACCCCTTTTGTCTTAGTGGCTTTATCACCTTGCTTGGAGTGAAATGATTAAAAAGATATATTGTTTTTGAGCAGTTTGAATATCAATGTATGAACTAGGCAACATTTACTGGAGAGCTAGGAATTGCCAAACAATAGCCTAATTAATTACTACCAGTTTTAGTGGTAAAAGATAGGTTCATCTTTATAATATTAAAATCATTTCTGTCTGTTTGGCACAGACACACATCCAGATGATGAATTATCAGTTGGTGCTGGCTTGTTTGGTTGGCTTGACTGGTCTCTTGGGAGTTTGCTTCTTAGGTCATGTCTGGTGATGATTTCTGACTGTCCCAGTGACTGTATACATCAATGAACAATAGCAAATTGATTTCCTGGTTCTGCATTATTTTGATCCAAAATAATCACTGCATAATATTTGTCTTATGTGATTAATATTCACCACTGAATTAAGTGCATTAACAAAGAAGGAAACATTGTGTAACGTACAAAATAGATGCATTTTATCATCAGATTGATTTATCTATATCTTCAGCAACTTGTTTTGTGAATGTAAAAGTCTTATTAATCTCATACATATTTTCTTCCCCAGGTACAACACCTGGAATGCAGCATCCCCCTCTACCGCCACTACCTCCTCTGCCTTCTTTGATGTCAGGTCCACCTCCACTACAGCCAGACATCATGAGTTCAACTGGTTTAGGCAGTTCCAGCTTGTATAGTCCAAACAGAGCCAAGTTTACTCGACCCCATGGGATTGGTGCCTCACATTATCACGCAAGCCAAGGTATGAATACATTGTGCTAATTCCTCACTGCCTCTACTACCCCTTCTGCACCTTTTGTGTGAAATTCAGCCTTCAAGAGACACCAGCAACCATTCCTACCTTCTCCTGTATTTGATCCAAAATAATTTAAAAAAAAATCTGAACAAAATTGGTAGCCTTTCTGGAAATTTTCAACTGAACCCTTTATTCAATCCATAGGAGGATATTATTCTCATTCTGAAATCCATGCAAGGGGAGATAACTTGTATCAGTCAATTCTTCTGAGTTAATTTGTTCTTATGTAAATTGTCTTTCCTATTGAACTAGACTCTATATGGCTCCTCTTTTGCACTACCTCATGAAAGGATTGAATAAAGAGTCCAGTTTTAAATTCCCAGAAGGGTAGTCACTATGAAAAAGGTCGGAATGTACAGTGGTCAAATATGACTGTAACAACCAAGATGAGGACAATAGTAAATCAGCATATAATAATAATAATAATTCCTCATCTCAAATATTCAGACAGAAGTCTGAAAGAACATCCAAAATCAATTGCCAAAACATTTTTTCTTTTACATATGCAAATTCTTTCTTTTTGAGAACAATTTTCGAAGGATTTTACCTGGAAGCAATTTTGATGGCTGTTTTTTTTATTTATTTATTTATTTTTCTAGAGGTAGAGGATGGTTGTTATCAACTTTCAAATATATAAACAACCCATTTCCAAGAAGGAATTATTGACAACAGGAACATTTTTTTTCTAACTTTTCTTCTTATCTAATTGTGCTGAAGCTTCTTTCGGGGATTTAAATTTCTGCCTGACATGGATGTCTCTTTCTGGTCAAAGTTCATCGCTTAAAAAAAAGAGATGGATGGGAAATTCAATGACAGAAGTATGCTTCTTAGGCACAAGAAAATAGTGGAACAGTTTTCAGAAAATTTCCTAAATATCTGTTGTGTAAAATCCTGGTCGTTTTATTAAATTTAGCTGACTCAAAAAAATTACACCACCATTTTCAGGGTGGGGTTAAAAAAATAAAAAGAAGAAATATTACTATAAATTATCATGCTGTGATTCTGCAGGGTGCAGCAGAAATACCCCCTCCCCCCACATAATGGTAAGACATTAGCTAGATGAAGACACCATTGCTACTAATGTCTTACCATTATGTGGGAAGTATTTCTGTTGTACCAAGTATATTAAAAAAATATACTACTGTTAAGAATTTTGTTAGTGTCATTGAAGGAAAATCTATACACCAGCATCATCAATAAAATGGAAAATCTATGCATAACATTTTTGGAGCAATATTTAAGAAAACTTTTATGATAAACCAATATTTAAAATATAAAAATGCTGCTCTTAATCATTTTAACAGATATTTTCATAATTTGTTGGTTTTTCTGTTTTCATTGACCTCCAAAAAATCTATTTCCTTATTTTTTCCAAGTAATTGTTTATATTCAATAACTTTTGATTCATTTGAGACACATTCAATGGTGTGTATTTCTTAAAAATCTAGCCTGATAAGAATTGCTTATCTGGAAATATTTTTCCAAATAATACTGCTATAGTTTTTGGTTATTTAATATTCTTTTGTTTTATTTAGCATCATGCTAAAATAAGAAAATTATTTAATTCAAAGATTTATTAACTGTGGTGCAAAATAATTCTGCTTTTAAAATGATCCTGCAGAAATATTTTTATGTCTATAATATTCATTACTTTGTGAAGAAAACATACATGTTTTCTCATATTTGTAAAATCCTTTTTTATATCCTTGCAAAATATATTCCTCTTGAGTATTTATTGAATTAATTCAGATTAAGGGTTGTTTTTGTTTTCTAAATTTTCACAAGAAACAACATGGTAAATAGGTTTAAAATTCATTTTTTCAAACTACATTTGTTTTTAGTATTTATTTTAAAGATTTATGGGATTTTTATTTAAAAGGATAAAAATAAACAAAGTTATTTATGAATTTATTAATCTATTTTTTATATGTACAGCATCACAAATTTTACAGTTGCATTATCTTTGTTTGTTATTAGATGAAACATTTAACTGTTATTCATTTTTGACTAGTATTTACTTTCATCTTCATTTTTTATTAGATGAAGCCTTGTCAGACATTATTATTAATTTTTGACTAGTATTTACTTTCATCTTCATTTTTATTAGATGGATAATTTCCAACCATTATTATTCAATTTTGACTAGGATTTACTTTCATCTTCATTTTTTATTAGATGAAGCATTGTCAATTATTATTAAATTTTATCTCATATTTACTTTCAAGAATTGTCAGCTATTATCATTAATTTTTATAAGAATTATTTTCATAATTTTTTTTTTTTATCAGCTGAAACATTTGTCAGCCATTATTATTAATTTAAGATGATGATTTACTTTCAGCTTCATTTTTTACTCTGTCAATCAACAGCAGTGAGTTGACACAGTAGGATTGGAAATAAAGAATTACACACTCAGTGAGATATTTCTAATTTTGCACTGTCTTACTCATTGCCACAGATTGATGCCTTCACTAAAGTTGTGATAAAAAAGTAATTGAAAAATGAAAATGAGTCCTAGTGAAAAACTGTTTGCTATATTTATGGTAATTATTGATAAAAAGATGTCTTTATTTTTTATACTAAAGACATTAACAAAGAAGATGCAAGAGGATTTTTTTTTTGTTCTTTTTTTCATGACATGCCACTGGATTCAAACAAAAAATATGTAATGGTGTTCTCTTGGGGAATATATGTAGTCAGTCATGTATAAGAAAAAGAGAAATGTTATTTTTATAAGTTATACGTTTTATTACTCGTTAAGTTTTGTTTGTTATTTTTTGTTCTTATGATTTTATTTCAAATTCTTTTTTCTCCTATCAAATTGCATGCCACAATCAATATCGTGCCAATATCATTATTTCCCCCCTCACCCACACTTGTAAAAAGGGGGGTATTTTTTTAGAATATTCTATATGTTACATTTAAGTCTCAAATATTTAAACCATTTTAACATCACTGTGTGTGTATGTATGTGTGTGTGTGTGTATATATATATATATATATGTAGAGAGAGAAAATGTATATGGGCATTTATGGATGTGTATATATATATATATATATATATACACACACACAAACAGTGGTAATTGGTTGGATGTAACTACAGTGAAACTGGTAATAAAAATTGGTCAATACAGAGTAGAGCCTACAAAATTCCAATAAAAGTACAGAATAAAATAAAAATAAAATAGGAGCTACTTAAGTTTCACTCTTTAATCAAAGGATCATCAGGCCTTAAATCTGAGGAAGTAAATAAGTTACCTCTCCATATTTAAGGCTGGCACCACAAGTTAAATAGGACTAAATTTAAACCTGGCCTGATGATCCTTTGATTCCAGGTTGGAACTTAAGCAACTTTGGTTCTACTTTCTATTCTCTAATTTTATTGCAATTTATATATATATATATATATATATATATAGGGTGGCCACTGAATGATATAAAACAAAAATAACTTTTACAAACACCTGAGTATCTTGGCGTTGTAAAGTTTGGACCATTTGAATCTTGTATGGAAACATTTTTAAATCCAGTTTCAAAATCTTCTGAAGCGATGTTCTGGTGATGTCTACTTAAGCAGAACTGTAACGAAGGAGTTGTCGTGAGAAGTGTTGTTTGCCTGCTGTGAAAAGAATTTGCGTGGCCACATGCATTGTTTGTAGCTATAAGCAGAATTGATTTTGGTGCGATTCAAACCTGAATCTCACATTTACCAGTTGAGGTTGATTTGTCCAAGTAGAATGAATGCACAATAGACAAGTCAGGATGTTGAGAAGGTGATGCGATTTGCATATGTGAATTTAAGTCAAACACCCGGATTGAGTACTTTGCAAGAGAATAAAAGAATGAATGAGATTGACACCATGAGTTGGGGAGAAAGGTGTTCTTAACAATGATTCTAAGGACAGCCAGGGTGAGCAAGAAACTGAGATGAGCGGCCGTGTTACTTTCCTTTTGTCTTTTACTTCAAGAACGACAACAGGTAGAAGCTGATGGATCCTCAAGGACACTTTTGTACAGCTTTCACCACTGCATCAGTGTCACAGTGGGCTGAGGATCACTTCTCAGAAGATCACTGACTGATCCAGTTCTTTCAAACCGGGCAATGTTATTGCTAGGAGATACTCTGACATTAAAATGTTGCCATATATAACCATTTTAATCTCCAAGGGATGCTCTATAACCTGCAAAAAATGAAAATAAAAAAGATTGAGAATGTACCAGTTATGACTTTTTCAAACCCTTTAGTTTTTCAATGGCCCTCTTGTATGTGTATATATATATATATATATATTTTTACTATAAAAGTCTGTGAACATTGCTTGTGTTTTTGCCAGAAGTCATATATAGAATGTGGGGAAAGAAAGATATGGATTTATTATCATGTAGGAAGTGAGGGGAGAGAAGGAAATGGAGAAAAAATTCACTCTCTTTCCACCTTCCCATGTGTGTGCTTATTTATATTTCAGCTTTCTTTAAACAAACAATATTTTAAATATTTTTATTTCAACTTTCTTCAAATAGACAATTTTTTTAATGCTGAAAGCAACTTCAATGACTGCAAATAAATGTATTTTTAAAATATCTCTACTTTTACAAACTCTTCATGAAACTAAATGTAAACAGTAAACACAACAAGGTTGACCCAATGCGTCATGGGTGGCCTAGTGTGTGTGTATATATATATATATATATATATATAAAATTAATATTAGTGGTAAATATATACATAGGTGCATACACATACATGTATATTTTTTGAATAAAATTTCCAAGAGGATAGAATCCAGGTAGAACTCAATGTCCAGAACAGAGTAAGGATATAATAAAAAGGCTTAAACACTAATATTCCATGGTCATAATTTATTCCATTGGAATCGTAAATACGATCCAATTCATCAGACCTACAAATTCAAAAAAAAAAAAAAAAAAACAACTCTGAAATAAAAAATAGAATTTAGAGAGTGTAAGACAAATGTTAGAGCTCTACTCTCTCTAAATTCTATTTTTTCCGGAGTTGTTTTTTTTTGTTTTTTCTTTTGAATTTGTAGGTCTGATGAATTGGATTGTATTTACAATTCCAATGGAATAAATTATGACCATGGAATATTAGTGTTTAAGCCTTTTTATTTTATATATATATATATATATATAGTTGTGTATTTGGACAGCAATTCTGCTTTAATATATTTTATTAAACAAGACTGATGAGTTAATTGTTGTTAAGCTTTTTATTATATGTTTCTGATATGCAAACAAGTGTTTTCTTTTCTGGGCATAACAAGTAAAGAAATTGTTCAAACATTTATTGATCCTGAATGCTTTTAGCTAATCTTTTAGCTGCTTTCAAGGATGTTGGTTATATATTACTATAATAAATGGTATGTCAAGTGCTACTGTAGACAGTCTGGAAAACTGACTGAAAACATTTGAGACATTTCTACAGTTAAGTCCAGAGAAGGTAACATTTGTTTGAATACAAGAAAAATATAATAAATGAAAAATTTACAATAAAAATACTTTGTCAGTCTTGTTTAACATATGGGCACCAAAATTTAAAGTCTCTCTATAATATTTTCAATGTAAATTGTAAACTGTGTAACTAGAGTGTTTTGTTGTATTTCTCCACCATAAAATGTCTGAAGTTCTTTCTCTGAATGAAATGCGTCACAAGTAGTTTTTATCATTTACAGACTCACTTATATTACCCAAACTTATTTTTGTTTAGATTCATCTAGTATGAGACACACACACACATACATACATACATATTGAAAATTCAATTCTGATTTCACACGTAATGTTTTAGTTTTGTTTTTAAAATTAAACGTTGTCCATTTTTTCTTTGAATTACATCCGAGTTCTTTCCCTCTGCTTCACCTGCGTCTCGTTTCACTTTTCTATTCACTGCACACAAAAAAGCATGCAACTGCACCTTTCCACATTCACTTTTCATCGTGGCCCTGTGTCCATACGTTCAGTGACCAGCATGGACTGTAGTCGTCGTCTTTTTCATTCCTTTTCTTCGTTTTCCATCAAATGATCAAAAACTTAAGTTGCCAGTAACTTAAATCTCCACACAGGTGCCGTCGTCTGTCCTACTGCCAACATGGACGAGCTGTAATTGACAAGGGGAGGCTACTCTTGCTTCCACATCCTCGTCAGACGTCCCTGAACGGCTACAGAACACGCACATATGCACACACTCACATTAGAAAGAAAATCTACGCATGGGTGTGGTGAAAAAATATGGCTTAGCCAGAACTGATACACAACCAAATACACCTATGAATGGAAGAAGAAAAGAAAAAAAAGGAAGAATGATCCCATGATTATTTGAACTCCAACTCACCTGGCATATTCCACAACACACCATTTTATCACTCATATTTCAACTTCCCTTGGACAAAAATAAAAAAAGAAATAAAAACTTTACTGCTGACTTTCATTCCATCAATTCTACCAATCATAAACACTACATTTATTCTTTGTTTCACCTTCTCCATTGTGTGTTACTCTTTTTTCTTTTTTGACCTTTTTCAGAAAATGTTCATGCCTCCATCTTTCTATCTTTCAACGAAACCACCCATCTGTCTACCTTCTTTTGTTTAATTATATCAATTTATTATTTGAATTCTGGGATGAGGTGTTTTCATTATTAATTTTATATTAATTCCCTTCCTGTTGTTGCATTTTTATCACAACAGACAAAATCAAAAAGTATGTTAACCATTGAGTTAAAAATAAGAAGACTCATCAGAAATGAATATTGATTTATTTACAGGATTATATCAATTCTATGCATCCTTACATCTCAATCTTTACTTTGTTTCTCATATCTCTCATCTAACCAAGCCAGTGACCAACACATCTACCCATCCTTACATCTTTTTATGCCTATCTTTACTTATCTATCTTTGTCGTCATTTACTTACTCCTTGCTGGACATTGGAGAACTATTCACTTGTTTATTTATACAATTTTTATTCTATATCTTGGTTGGCCTGGTGCCAATTTTTTGCCTTCTTCAATAACAGTTTTTTTTTCTCTGATATGAACTTCTAACGACTGCTGGACTTTGAAATGCAAGTAAGTTTTTTTTTTTTGTTTTTAAGGATTAAACTTCAGTATGCCACGTAGAAAAACGTGTATTATAAAATATATAACTGGTGTGGTGGAATATTGAATATTAATATTCTGACATATATATATATATATATATATATATATATATATATATAAACCAAATATGGATTAAAATCCAACAGAATGATAGAATAAAAAACAAATAGGAAACATTTATAAATTTAACATATTTTGCTTTATTTAAGCTTCAGTAGAAATTTTCAGAAGATTCTCTTCCACAACTCATTTCCTTAAATATCGGATGAAACTTAAATAAAAGTGAAACATGTTAAATTTATAAACATTTCCTATTTGTTCCTTATTCTATCATTATATATGTGTGTGTGTGTGCGCTATATCAGTATAATATATATATATATATATATATATATATATATATATATATATATGGGTATAGCAGGTTATGGTAGAGTCAGGCTGAAAGCCCCAATTCTCATCAGATCAAAGTTAAGTTTAATCAAAACTTTTCTGGGTGACTGCTTGGAAATGTCAGGTACTGAAAGCAGTCTGTGAATTTCTGGAAAAAATATATGGGTTTAGCATAATTTTTTAAACAATATTTTTCAGGTGCTGTACCTAAGATATATGGATATTGCATTTTTTTTGTCTGATCTTATATTGTGTTTTTGTCTTATTGTGAATTTTTAAAAAAAAGAAAGAAATGTTGCAGTATTGAAAAACTGATATATCAATCTTTTATTCTTTGAAATGCATTTAATAAATTTTATCTCAGAGTGGATATTACTTAAATACTTCAAGTATATATAATATTCTCCAGAATTGTGTTCAAATTTGTTAAATTCATTCTTTAAATTGGATCATAGATCAAACGGTATTTGATTGTGATAAATATTTTTCCTACAAATGGATTAGAGGCTTTATATATATGTATATATAGAGAGAGAGTTATGAGCTGATAAAGTGGGTCTGAATATTGGAGGGCATATATCATAAATAACATTTATGCAGCTGTACTAATCTGCAAAAGGAAAGGTTTAAAAGAATTAGTTATGATCCTCTTAATTTCAGTAGCACTTGTCGGCAGGCAGGTTAGGTTTAAGGCTCCAAGTTCTCTACAGAGAATTGTCCAAAGTGGATTAAAGCTTTGGTTTGTGAATTTGGTGACAGAAATTGTGAGTTCAATCCCTGGGCTGGGCAGTGTGACATTATATATATATATATATATATATATGTGTGTATATATATGTCTTTATGTTAGTGTATTCCTGTAGCTGTTGCTATGTTCTCCCAACCACCACACATGAAAATCAGGTTGAAAGCTAACTCCCCCTGCTCCCACACATATGTCTTCAGTATTATAAATCCTCAGAAAATAGATTTTCTAGGTCAATCATCTAGACTTCCTGTTATCTTGTTTTAAAATATTCTGGATAAATTTAAATTTAAACCATTTGTAATTTTGGTCTGATGAGATGAGTATTAAAAACTTACCCGTTGAAATAAATTATAATTTATAATAGTGTTTTCAATGATGCGTTAAGTATTTCCTTGATGTATAGCATATTGCTCTGTATACTATACATTGAGCTCTCTTTATGGATATATCTTTTGAATATTTTATATTAAATGGCCTACTTGGATTATCCTTTACACTTATGGATTTTATATATATATATATCACATGATTGTATCATAAATATGACCTTTTATTCATGATTTTTTTTCCCCCTCTTCATAATGCCATTGTCACTCATCCGTAAACAAAATGAGCATCACTTTTGAAATTTTCTGTTCTTGTTATTCAGATCAGACAGAGAAATTGGAAACAACAATTGTCTAAGACTAATTGGCTGCATGAATATTCCTGGGATCAAAAGAAATTGCATAAAAGGCAAAAAAACAGTGTCTGCAAATTTTTTTTCATATTCACCATTCTATGTGCTGGCAAATGCAGGGCTGTATACTAGTGTACCATGCTGACTAATGCATTCATAAAATCACATTCAGTTAGTCAGTGTCATAGGTGATACATGGACAAGTTACAGCGTTTGCTTTCTGACCAGGGTTCGAATTTCACCATGGTCAGTTTATCAGGAAGGTAACTTCTTGATGTTATCAGCCTGCGGAGGCAATCCCAATGTGTGGCACCTTTGAAAAGTACCTGAAAATCATACCATAGGCTGACCCAAGCCTTATGAGTGAAATTGGGCAGATGGAACTATTTGGGAGCCATTGATGGCTGTGCTAGCACGAAGTCACAAGTCATTGTGACCAAGGGTTTGAGCATACATCAGAATGTTGATCATGTCAGATAATGAGCTTTCTCCCAGAAACTGTAACTGAGGAAAGTAACTCAGCATAGTTGCAGTATAAACCACAGGTGGAATCTGTGGTGTTGAAAAAACACAATGTGTCTGAGCATTCATCAGCAACAGGGATTGATTGGCCGCCCTAGGCATACTTGGATATGAGCGGCCAGCCACATGATATATGCTTGGGCAATCATGTCTCTTTTGGTTCATGACTAGACTGAAGATTTTCCCACAGTAGGCTGCCGTTTCTTTCTACGTGGTTGATTGAAAGCTATAGGATCCAGCCTGTTCTGCTAGTCAACCCATGGTGTTAATTATAGAATTCTAAAAACAGAATTATCTGGTGTTGATTATAGGTTTCTACCAATTCTACCAACATTTAATACCCACTGTCCCATTTTTGGGACAGTGTGTATTAATTGGTTATAATTATGGGGTATAGAATTTATTTTTAGGGAAACAGCTTTTATTTTGTTTTTTTTATAAATGAAGAAAACCAAAAATAGATTTTCAGAATAGTGAAAGGAACATTTACATGCTCATATGTGTGACATACATGTGTGTAATATGCACCAGCAAGGTTAGTTGGGACGAACTGGGTTAATGGTAATCTGAATAATTTTATTGCGATTGATGCACATCTTGTTATTTAGATATGTACAAGGATATACTGAAAAGTTCTTGGCCTGACCAAGGATGTGGAAAATTTAATGACTCCCCAAGTTGAGTCGTAGCTTGAACAAAGCGAGACAATTGAATATTATAAAAACATACTTTATATATGAAATACATTATATAACAAGAGTGGATGGCTAAAAACATATTCTTTTAACAGTTAAAGGTTATGACATTAGGGACAACATCCAAATACATATGTCTGATTGAAATAGATAAAACACTGGGTTCATATTCTGCTTCTATTAGCTACTTGTCCTTGTATTATTCAGGTTTGCCTATGGCCAACATTGCCTGTTCTGGGAGAAGGCTGAAAAACATCTCTTTCATTGGAAGTCGCATCAGCCTCTCCCTTGGCACCTAAAATCTCTTTCGTTCCTAATTATGGGTCATACCCATTATTATCATATGAAATGGGTCTGACCTATTAGGTAGGGAGTTATTTAGCAAAGGGAGATAACCTATATTTTTTATAAGGAGGAATTAAAAAATAAACTATTTTAATGTTTTATCCTTTGGTTAGATTTTTGCAAGTAAATCAGGCCGAGAACTTTTCAGCACCGCTTTGTATCAGTCAAAAGTGTATACAATAAAAACAGTGTCAAGGGAGTAACCTATTTTTTTTCCTTGATCCTGATAATGGTCAGGAGTATGTTCATTGGACCCAGACATGTTTTTTCTAGAAAGGAAAGCAAAAATTATTTTTATGAAACATATTAATGAAGGACTGTTGCCTTAATATATATTATTTAAGACTTGAATTGAAGAGATTTAATTGCTTTTTTCTTTCCTCAAAGAATGTAAAATTTATATTAATTTCTTGTTTATTTATTTTTTTTTTTGTCTCGTAATTAGAACATGTGTTGTGGTGTAATTGTCAATGGTTCGGAATGAGAAATCGGAGTCGAGTTCAAATTCCAGTTGGGTTCATTACATTCACATACATGCAAATACCATTGGGAAAGGTATGAATTCACCTCTTCTTCCCCACCACCCAGCTATGGGTTGAATAGCAGGACAGATCGAGTCCTATAGCTTTGGATGGCAGCCAGTCTACTGCAGAAAGAAACAGCAACCTACGGTGGGAAAAATCTGCCTACTCAACCATGAATCGAAAGAAACATGATTGCCCAAGTGTGTAGCACGGTATTTAATTGACCCTGCCACTGAGTCAGGTTGTGACACAAGGTCAGTTTTTAGCATAGGGACCTGAGTGTCTTCACTCAGGCCGCTGGTCTTAGCTTGTCAGAGCCGGTCCAAGCTAGTCATAGCTGTGATACTACCAGCGCAGGGACGGATCCCTTGACCAGTAAGTATCTGAATGTCTATACCCTTCAAAAGAGTAATTTACACACTCACCCAAGTGTGTAGCACATATGGTATTTAACTGACTGAATTAGAATAGAAAAAAAAACACTTTTCCCCCCCCAATAAATTGAAAACCTGAACTGGAGGAAGTTAGAGATTTATATCAAATGCTGGTCAGTGTCCTTCAAAATTCAATTTCAGATTGTTTTATTTTCATATTTTCTGTTTTCATTTGTTGTCAAAAGAGAACATCAAAGAAAAATTGATGGCCATCTGCTAGATTCTGGGTAAGAAGCTGTTTCCTTGAATTTGCTCAATAAAAAAAAAAAATTATTTATGACAAACTTGATAAAAATAAAAGTAGAAAAACATGTAAGAGGCAGGAGAAAAATAATTACAATTTTTTTTTTTTTTAAATTTTGCAACTTAAATGATATCTCAACTTCTGTTGGTGGAGAAAAAAAGTACTTGCAATAATTTTAAAACTTATTAACCGCTTGTACCTAACGCATTATATGTATATACAAAAAAGTTACATCTAATACATCCTTTTTAATGCCATATCCCTGTAGGCTATCATTACTCTTCACAGGTTCAGCTTCTTTAGTAGTTCTAGATAACACATTACCCTGGCCGTTCTTTGGAAAGATAGTTGAGTGTTTTCCCATTGCTTTTGCCATGGTTTTGAATGTAGAGTTGTCCTTTTTCTAGAATTGTTACCAACTAAGGCTGCAAAACCCAGTCTGCTTTGCTATTTTACCCATAGATTGGGGGGAAAATAGTCAGTAGGGCAAAATTTGGACTGTTTCTACATAGATAACACTTACATCACCCAAACGACCATTCTTATCTGATATGAAACTAAAATCAATTTTTTTCTGTTAATGTTAATAAATTTAATTGGATTGATTTTATTTGTCATTGTGTTAGAATAATTATTTTCCTTAATTTTGCAAATTTTGTGTTCTCCTGATCAGTCAGTTTCAGCTATAACATTTATAAAATGATTCTATAATTTGGATGAGCTTTTCTCAATAAACAGAATTTTTTTTTTCTTCCTTTGATTGAACCAAAATCTTTATTTTCTTCACATTCAGAAAGGCGTTTGATTTATTGTCTTCCAACAATTTGGAAGCAACTTGTTTCATGAACACACACCGAAATGAAAAGAATAAAACTTCAGCTCATTTTAATGACTGCATATTCTACTTATCTCTTTTTGTTATCAGATAAGCAGTATAGTCATGTACACACACTTGTTGTTCTGGGTTGAATGTATTTTTTTTTCTACCTGTAAAAATCAGTTTTATACAATTGGTAATGTTTCTAAAATCCTACCATTTGAACGATTTTCCTTTTGGTTAAATGTTTGTCAAATTTTGTATGTGGAAAATAATGTCTTTCTTTCAATGTAAACTTTTACAAAAATCAACCCAGTAATTTCTTAATTATAATAACATGCAAACAATAATCTGTTTAGACATACTTTTAAAAAAAAAAAAAAAAAAAAAGAAAAAGACATCTCTTTTTTCCCATAAATTCATTGAGACACTATACATATATAAATTTGATAACAACAACAAAAATTGTATTTTGGCAAAGAAAAAAATGGTCAACCATTGTATTTCTGGAGGATAATACTTTTACGGCAAGTAGTCTTTCTGCTCAATATTAAGAAATAAAGCATTCATAGTAAACAAACAAAAAGTTAAAATCTTATCTTCCCAACTCTGAGTTTGGCATCTGCTCATAAGAATTTACTATCTAATCCCCTGATGAGCAGATAGCTATTCGATGAAACTCAGGAAGGTAAGAGAGAGAGAGTGTGCGATGGACGAATTGCCTAAATTACACAAAAACATCTCATTTTAACAAATATATTTACAAAAACTACACAAAAATATCTTAAAATATTCAAGAGTAAATTTATTAAATAAAATCGCCATTGAATTCAACCACAGCCTACAGACGATTTTGGAATCTCCTGCAACTCTTCTGGACAGTTGAGGAGTTAGGTGGCTAGATGTAAGGGGAGATGTGTCACAGAAATTGTCTGACAGTCATGACGAGGTTCTCCTGCTTGTGTGGCATGGTGAACAGTCCTGTTGCCAAACATAGGGTCTTCTAACAGCTACCCTCTTGAGCCAGGGTAGCACTACTTCCTCAAGGTACTTGATGTAGGCCTTCGTGTTTAGTCTAAAGCCCTTGACAACAAATACAAGAGTTCTTTTCTGAATGATCAGAGCAAGTTTTCCAAGCTGCCATACTTTTGTAATCACCATTAGACTCATCCAACTCTTTCTGAATTCTCTGCACTGTCCTCAGTACAGCATGCAGTTTCCAAATTTCTAGCAAAGTGAATTGTGTTAGGATGCTCTTTTTCTCACAAATGCTGCCCAACTGACTCTACTATACAGTGCAGTCAACAAAATCAAAAACAAACATTCATGTGCAAAATTAAAAATATAAAATTGCAACAATTTATCCATTGCACCCTCTGTATGTATATGCGCGCGCATGTGTATATATATTGGAGAACAATATATAAATTTTTTATATATCAAGATTAATTTTAAGGAAATCTGACAATGTGGAAAATGTTTTTCTGTGATATATTTGGAATAAAATTAGCCAGTCTACATACTGAAAACATTAAAAAAATAAAAAATTTTCAATCCTCAGTGTCCCTCTCCTTCAGGCACATGTGTAGTTGCTTCAACATATATTTTCACTAATGAAGTCTAATGAAGATCTGAAAGGAGAAAATGATCACAAAAACATTTTCCACTTTGTCATAATTTTCCCTAAAATATAGGTATTATCTATCATAGAAAATGGATTAAATTCAAATTAGGACACAAATACAAAGCAAGATAGATCAAGAAAGGTTGGTGAAAGTGTGTGTTTAAAAGCATTAATTCAAGCTTTGCTTAACCAGAAGTTCTCTATGGCTGAATGGTTATAGCACGTCAGGTTCAATTCCTGTTGGAGAATACATATTTTCTATGAAATTTCGTGAACATTCAGGCAGGTAAATGTAATTAATACTGTTTAAATAAAGAACAGACCATTTACTTAAATAAGTGTATCCATGAAAAAAATAAACAGAAAATTTTATATATATATATATATATATATATATATATATATAATAAAGTATGTATGCTCAGGTGAGCATGCATGCTTAAGGTGTAACTGTAGGTCTTTAATGTATGTATATGTTTGCATTGTGTATATAGACCAATATATATTAAGTAACATTTATGTATCTGCTCTCTTGACTTTGTGTAAATATGTAAATCTCAAGTATAAAGATGGTGGGTGGGGGTTACAATTTTTTTTTAAAGTTTATGCCATCTGTCTGCAGTATGCATCTAGTCTAGTTGGAATTTAGTTGAAAACCTTTCCTATACCTGTATAATGTAGGCTCATGGCTGTAAATGCTTAATTACAAGTATTTGATTGATAGGTAAGGTCTCCTACAATGTGTCACCAATAATGGATGATATAAAAACATGCTTGAACATTTTTTTTATTTAAAAAAAAAAAAAAGTTTTAGTTTTTATCAAGCAAGGTGACAAAGCCACTAAGACGCAGTGGGGGGGGTATTGAGTATGAAAGAAACTGGGGAAAAATGTTAATGAGGAGAGGGGGCACAATAAAAGAACAGAATTCAAGGAGACAGGAGATGTTGATAGACATTGCATTTACAGTTTTGAAGATCTTAATTGACAGTAAAGCTAGAAGCTGCAAAAGAGTTCTACAAGTGAGAAATGTGAGAGAAAAAATGTTAGCATAGAATTTACACTTACATCTAGCCATTTCAACTTTAAAATGATGAGATCTTGCCGCCAATCTAGTACTGCACTTAAATTCATAAAGTCTAGGTACCATAGAGGAAAGTTCATCAGAACAATTACCATGAAAGTATTTATAGAAAAGGGCATAGGGAAACTACGTTACGATGGTTGGAAAGTGACTGAAGCCGAGTTGTCAGGTCCTTACAGATAACATAACTTAGGGTTACATCTAGCCATCTCTACTGTAAAATGATGAGACCTTGCAGCCAATCTAGTACTGGGCTTAAATTCATAAAGTCTAGGTAACAGAGGAAAGTCTATCAGAATAATTACCATGAAAGTATTTATAGAAAAGGCACAGGAAAGCTACATTATGGCAGTGTGATAGTGAATGAAGCCGAGATGCCAGGTCAGGACCAATAAATACTTTGGATTTTATTGAAGATCTCTAAATGTATAGCAGGAGCATCAGACCAGATGTGGCTTCAATATTCAAAGCAAAGACAAATGGTAGATTTATAAATATGTAAGGTAGATTCTGGTGAGAAAAATAAAGGTATTATGCAACCTGGTGAGCACTCAAGGAATGCATCTGCAAAATAAAACCTAAAAGAACATTTCTGTGCATCATAACAATGCAAGTTCTATCGCAGTCAATGGATGGTGCCCAAATTCACGGTTGTTGTACACTCTTTATAACATTCCCATGTGTTATCTACCATCAGGCTCATGGTTGTTTTTAAAATAAAAAAAAAAAAAAAAAAAGGTGCATACAAAGGTTAATATTTTTCATCAAATGCCAAAATTGAGGTGGCTGTGTGAAATTGAATCAAAAGTAAACTAGAAATTTTCTTCATGGATAGAATGAACCGAAATATGGAATATTTTTTTAAAAATCTGTAGCATTAAATTGTGACTATATTGAAAAATAAACTCGTAATTTTGAAAAGAAATAAATTCCCTTCATTTTGAAACCAGTGTCGTCATTCTATTTGGTCTAAAACTTGTTTTAAAAGATTGGAGATGTTACTTATCAATCAAGCATCGTAATTTTGAAGAAAAATAAATTCCATCCTTTTGTTACAAGTTTTGTTATTCTATCTGGTCTAAAAAAATGTTTTATAGGTTTGAAGACTTTATTTTTCAATCAGCTCTCATAATCTGACCTGACTTGAATAATCTTGTAATTTTGAAGAAAAATAAATTCCTTCATTTATTTTACTAGTTTTGTTATTCTACCTTGTTTTATCCAATTGGAAACCTTACTTATCAATCAATCCTTATCTATATTGAGCTAACTAATATTTGTTGGTAATTTTATGTAGATTATTCTTGAGGTTTAATAAATAAAAGTATATTGATTATATACCAGCATATCTTTGGAGTATATTTTGTGTTGATTTTGAAAGGTGAAATGGTTTTCTTGTCTCAAATTGATAGAAAGCAGTCTTGTACATTAAACACTCAACACTCGTGTCATCTGATGGTTGAGGCAGTCAATACTCTCCACTTGGATTGGTCAGCAGTCACTAACCTGATATCCTTCCAGCTCTTGTTCACATGTCCGACATTTTCTTGGTTGCTTCATTGCTAGATGGTTTCATCTTGCTTCACTTCTCCATTAGAAATCTACTGTCATACTTGAAGTGCAAGTCTTGCTGTCTGGTCAAATCATTTATCTTTTTTTTTTTTTTTGTTTCAAAATAAGACAAAGATTGGCTTTTTTTTTTTTTTTTCCTAACTTTGTCATGAGTTACAAAACCATTCCACTTAATCTGTCATATTTTCCTTATATCAAACACATCCAGATTCTTCCCTTGGATGGATTTCAGGTGTTTTGTTTTGCTGCCATAGAAAAAAAATTGGAGAATGTTTTTTTGATAATATAAAAAAAAAATGAATGAACTAGAACAACCACCCTAAGTAATTTTAAACCTTGGTTGTGGATACTGAAGTCACTTATTTACTTATATCTTTTGAAAGGTATGAATCCAATTTCTTTGTTGTCTCCTAACCAAATATTATGGGGTATCTCTTCTGATTGTGACCTGGAACTATTAGCAATATTAAATCTTTTTGTATTTGTCATCCCATCTTTATAGAACAAATCCATGAAATGTATTTGCAAGCCATTTTGTTTATGTGTCCTCTTTAGAATCTGTCATTTTTTAATTGTAAATATTTTCCATGTAAAGAAAAAAATTATTCCCAAACATTTGTATTTTTTCTACTTTAGGAAAATGAAAACAAAAATAATTCTTGTTTTTGATTATTTTTTTTTTTATTTAATTAGTTTTTTTTAATTATTCCACAGTTCACTTTTTTCATTTCATTTTCAGCCAATCAGCTTCAACTTAATTTGTCTGGTATTTTTAAAAAAAAAGGGGAGATTTTTCTTTTTTAATCAATAAACAAAAATTCATTTGAGCATTTCATTTATTTTCAAATTAATTTTGGGGGAAATAGATTTTGTATGTTGTGACACTCTTCTTTATTTTCTATTTGTACACATAAAAAAAAGCATGCACACACAAAACAAGCAAACACACACATAAGGAAGATCCAGAATTTTGAGCAGGATAGGATCCAAGTGGATCAAAATTTATGGACGAAAAATTTATTAAAAGATAATTTTCTAAAATTAAATGATAGGAAAAAGTACTTCTGTTTCTAAAGTTAACTTATTTTTCTCAGTATTTAAAAGACATCTTCAGACTGCACCTTACCAAAGCCATAGTGGGTGAGTCTAGAACCCTGGTTGTGTGTGTGTGTGTGTGTGTATATATATATATATATATATATATATATATATATATATACACACACACACACACACTTAATAGATCTGTTATATTGAGCACTAACCCCAGCACTCAATGTGCGTATTTTATAAAAGGTTTATTTAGAGAGCAAAAATTCATACAAAAGTTTTAAATTTTTCCAATTTCTGACAGGTATTTTTCATTGAGATTAAAATTGTTAAACAGTTCAAATAACAAATTCAAAATTCTTGAAAATGACTGACAGTTCAAAGTATGCAAATGTACCAAAATTAATAAACTTTGAACAGTTTAACAATTTTAATCATGATGTAAATCACCTTGGAATGACAATATAAAAAGTTTAATAGAACTTGATGTTATTCAATAAAAATTTTTTTGAGTGTGTGTGTATATATTTTTATGCTTATACATTTTTTTTTTTTATAGATACAAATATTTAAGTAAATGCTGTTTTATAATAAACAGTATTAATAATATTTACTGGCCTGAATGTCCGAGAAATTTTCATAGAAAATATTCGTCCTCCAACAGAAAGCGAACCTGTATCCTATATGGAACCGTCATGTAGCCTGATGTGCCTTAACTGATTGAGCCACGGAGGATTGTTTGATTAGCAAGGTTGATTTTACTGTTTTTAAACTGCAATCTTCCATGAATCTCATGTACATTCATATCTGTTCAAAGCGTATCCAAATGTAAACAAATGATGTCACACATTAAATATTTGTATCTAAAAGGAATGTATAAACATAAAAATGTCTTAAAATAATTGTTGGACTTTGTCCATTTCATAATGTATGACATCATTTGTTTACATTTGGATACACTTTGAGCAGATATGAATGTATGTGCGAGATTCATGGAAGATTGCAGTTTAAAAGCAGTAAAATCAACCTTGCTAATCGAACAATCCTCCGTGGCTCAATCAGTTAAGGCACATCAGGCTATATGACGGTTCCGTATAGGATACAGGTTTGATTCCTGTCGGAGGACAAATATTTTCTATGAAAATCTCTTGGACATTCAGGACAGTAAATGTTATTAATACTGTTTATTATAAAATAGAGCATTTACTTAAATATTTGTATCTATAAAAAGAATGTATAAACATAAAAATGTCTTAAAATAATTGTCGAAATTTGTCCCTTTCATTAAATTAAATGTATCCATTTAAAATCACATCATGAAATGGACAAAGTCCATTAAATTTCATATATTTCAAGTATTCAGATTGTGTGTGTGTGTGTATATATATTATATATATATATAATCAGATTAAAAAAAAGCTTTGAAAGTTTGCAATTTTAATTCTGACATAAACCAACTTAGTTGGAAGTTAAAAAAACTTGTTGGCATTGTTCAAAACTTATTTAAAAGAATTCTTGCTAAATAAATACACCTTTTTATATATATATATATATATATATAAAAACATGTGAATGTGTGTGTGTGTGTATATATATATATATATATATATATATATATATATATATATATATAGATGCAAAAATCTAAAGACTATGTGCATATATATGTTCACATACATTCCAATCTGTATTCATATACATACTCAGTTTTCCTTTCTACAATTTTATATATAACACTAAAATGTTCCCATGTACATTGAGATAATCACTCTTCTATATATTCATTTATATCAAAGCTAAGATTTATATTAAAAAATATTGATTTAATAAACATAAATTTTGCATTCAACAATATATCCATATATAAATCTGTAGAGTGGAATGCATTTTCTTACATGTACAAAAAAATTCACTCAAACATGATTACATAATGATTCATCCTGTTCTAAATTCTTGTCAAAATGGAGAAGCAGTGTCAGTTCCTGCAATATGGAATGTCTCATATCTTTGTGAAGCTAATCTTAGCAAAATTCTCTTTTCTAGCCTCTGCATTCTTTTCTTTGTTTTCAATCTGTTAAATGAAAAGAAAAATCATGTATAAATTTTTATTGCATTTTGTCATTTAAGAAAGTTGTGCAGAATAAATAAAAGAAATTCTTGAAACTTATAAATTCTTTGAAAATAAACCTATGTTTTCTTGTTTGTTTTCTATGCATGGACAACAGAAAAACCAAAAATGAATCCTGAATTCTAACTCCTTTCATATTATACTTTTGTCTCATATATATATATATATAATCAAATATAGTTTTAAAGTATTTATGGGTTAAAATACTCAATATCAGGGATAGAGCATATGTAAATACAAAAATGGACATTGAAATCAACACCCAGAGGTGACAGCCTGTTTCATGCTAAATGCAGTCATCAGGTCAGATGATTGCTTCTGGGTGTTGGCTTCAGTGTCTATATATATATATATATATATATATATATATATATATTACTTTTCATAAGATTTGAACATAGCGCACACGCTATATATATGTATAATAATGCAAGGTCTTCCTAACAACCAGATGCATGCCAACCTGCCTAATCATCCTGCCAGCAATACCTGGGTTTGCAAACCATCATCTGGACTGAGAAGGCATAAGGTGGTACATAGGAGAGTTGAAGGCCATGCAGATCCAATCAACCCCATCAAGGATACAAAGTTTATCTGTCATATGAAATGGAATGGTGGGTCTCAAGAGTCATCTTAGGGGGTCATAGATACCAAAACGAGATGGGACCCATCACAAATGATACAAGGCTTGAGAGGTTGACTGACTTGAGGAGGTGGCGGCAATCCATCCATATATATATATATATATATATATATATATATATTAGTGGATACTATGTTCAAATCTTAAGAAAAGTAATGCAAATAGTATTAAGTTACCTGATAATTTTTCACTAGTTCTTAAGATATAATAATTCGATAATAACACCTGTTGGCTCCCTTTCATACATGCTGTCATAAGAGATACATTGGAAAATAAGGGATGAAATATTAAATATTGCTTGAAGTTTGTTCTTTATATTTTATACATGTTTGTTCATTGCGTAAATGTAAAACTGACCTGATATTTGTATTAAAAGAAAAACTAGTCAAAAACTTAAGAGTTGTCCCTCTTCTTCAGCCATTTTTTTTCATATAATGCTCTTTCATTTTCAGATGCAAATATACAATTATTTCATAATGAGTTTATAATTTCTGTGTCTATATTTCTCTGTAATATTCCATTATGAAAACCTATATTTATCTTTGTATACATTCTGACAAAATTCATGAACTTAACTATGTATTGAATACAATCATTATATTTTACATGTTTTTCTCAGGCATTTTGGAAAGGTCAGAATACTTTTAAAGAAAAAAACCAAACATTTCTGATAAACAGGAGTGATAATTATGTACATGAGGAGGTGCTGAAAAGTTCTCAATCTGACCCACTTCCCAAAACCAGTATTTCGATAACTAAACATCAGATTGGGAAGTGGGTTGGAGTGAAAATTGTGCAGAAACCACTTTTTCTTGTGCTAGACATTGTGTACAACCTTTAAAATAATGTTAATACAATGTGGGATAATTAAAAAAAACATATATATTAAGCTCAATGGCTAAGTTTAACATCTTGATATATCAGACATCAAATTTGATAGGTTCAGCGACTATCTTTAATATTTCAATGTAAACTATAACCAACGTTTGTTGTATTTCTCTCCAACCTTTCGGTTTTTTGTTATATATAAATTTGATTCCATCAATAAAACTTACTTGTCTGAAAAAGTTCCTTCATAGAACGAAACTATTTTCAATGCTTTCTTTTTTTTAAAAATTTAGCCAGTGTAGTGAAAGAGATAATCAGGTACCCCAGAAAAAAGTTTGTGTTTTGTGTGCGATCTGAAAGTAGTCAGCAAAAATCTTATAGCGAAGAAAATGGCGACTTACCGCGTCAAACCAAGCGACAGTGCGTCGCGTGTATTCTGTGACAAAAAAAAAGAAACAAATCCATCACAGGAGTCGCTACAAGAGTATTTTGATATGCAAATTATGGAGCATCCTATCCCAGCTGTCGACAAATGAAAAAAATAGGTTCTGCCGATAAAAGCAGTTGGTGTTCTTGATTCAGAGGAGGGAAATTCGGGTATAAAAAATACTCACTCTCTAACAAATAACTCACTCTCTAACAAACGCCAAAGCCAAAAAGGCTTTGGCGTTTGTTAGAGAGTGAGTTATTTTCCTGACTGGTTACACGCATTGTGATTCGAGATAATACTGGCAAATCGAGTTTTCAGCATTTCTTTCTGCCCCCGATATTAGAGTCTGTACTTACGGTGATTTTTCTTTGTGTTGTGGAAGTAATCTGTGACAAATACTTCCTTTGCTTTCAGAACACTTACAAGCTATTTTGGCATTTATTTTGTCTCTGGCAAGATGGCGGCAAGACCGTTCGATATAAAACTAATCCCCGAATTCATTGGTGATACGAGCGACAATCTGTGGTTGAATGGATTGAAAAAGTGGAACTGGTCTGCGAATTATGCGAGATCACGAAGATTGAACAGATTCTTCCACTGTGATTGAAAGGCGGTGCCCTTGCTGTGTATAGGCAGCTGAGCAAAGAACAGAAAAGTGACATTGAGCAAATAAAGCACGCTCTACTAACCGCGTTTGGAACTGACCAGTTCGTGGCTTACGACCAATTCCAGGCACTGCGTCTGCCACCTGGTGAGACAGTAGACGTATATTTGGCAGAATTAAAGAAGATTGCCGTTCCAATTGTGCCGCTTCCTGAAGAATGGATGACATGTGCCTTTGTGTCTGGATTGCCCAGTTGTGTTAAGCAGATACTCCGCGCATCATCCAGAATGGAAGACCTGACGCTCAATCAATTGTTGACCAGAGCCCGTGCTATCATGATCGACGAAAAAGAGGCTGATGAACCAGTGGCCGCAGTCACTCAACCAATTGAAGTCAAAGAAGGTCCGACCCCAGCCATCCATCGCCATGGCGTTGCCACCTGCTATCAATGCTCTGGGCCAAATCATTTTGCCAAAGACTGCCGCTATCAACGCAAAGAAATGCGCAGCGGGTCGGCGCGAAAGACACGTCTCGATCTACAATGCTTCCAATGTCATAAAGTAGGTCATATTGCGTCAAAGTGTCTGGGAAATGGAATGGGGGGGGGGAAGCGACGTCAGCGCCGGTCTCTTCCCCAAACCAAGCAGGAAAGAGGCGCTCCCTGTGATTAAGGTGCACATCAATGGAATAACGCGTACCACTTTAATAGATTCAGGCTGCTCTCGGTCACTCACGAAGGGTTTGATTTGTCGACAGTGGAGCAGACAAAAGATGAACGTACTAACGGCTGATGGAAAGGCTCTCAGAAGCCGGGGAGTTGGAAACATCAAACTCAGTATCAACAACGGTGACCCCGTGACAGTCAGTGTGTTGGTCGTGGACAGCACGTTATTAGGTTTCGATCTGCTCCTTGGAATGGACATTATTAAGGAGCTGGGTGGCATATGCATTACAGAGGCGGGTGAAGTCAAGTTTTCTGATCCACCCATCTGTGCTACTTTGAAGATCAACGAGCCCGACTTTAGCACAGAGTTCGACCAAAGGATGAAGACATGGACAGCATTTGGGAAATGGTCGGAAAATAACCCACCAGAAAAGCTCCAGAACCGAGTGTCAGAATATTCGGTACCCGAACGCGGCAAGGAAGAATACCAGCGCAAATTGCAGGTGTGGCTGGATAATGGATGGCTGACTCCGTATCCCGAGGAAGAGCTTGGTCCTCCAAGTGGCCTCATCCCATTGATGGCCGTGGTACAAAAGAACAAGGGAAAGGTGCGCCCTGTACTAGATTATAGAGAACTGAACGAACATGTAGACACATACACAGCTCATGCTGATGTGTGTGCACAAAAATTGGGAGAATGGCGAACAAAGGGATCCAATGTCTCTGTGATTGACTTTCGAAAGGCCTACTTGCAGGTACGCAAGCACCGGTCACTGTGGCCATTTCAGACGGTGATCCTTAATGGGACGAGATACTGCTTAATCCGAATGGGATTCGGACTCAATGTAGTACCGGCCATCATGAAAGCCATCGTGGATGCTCTGCTATCCCAGGATGAGACAATTCGTCAAGCGACGTCAGCTTACATTGACGACATCTACATCAACGAAACCTTAGTACCCGCTGCACAGGTGAGAAAGCATCTTGCTGACTTTGGGCTCGAATGTAAGAACCCAGAACGACTGGAGGATGGTGCTCATGTGCTCGGCTTGCAGGTCTGGGGGGAGCACAACATGCTTTACTGGAAGCGAGCTCTCTGACATTCCCAGACACATGACACGACGCAGCGTGTTTTTGTTATGTGGAAAGCTGGTAGGACATTTTCCCGTAGGCCAGTGGATCCGCATTGCAACTGCATTTATTAAATGTAGGGTGACTGCTGTCACTTCCGGCTGGGATGACGCAACAAATGATGCTCCCCTTAGACACATGATAGCGGAAGTCATTACTAGGGTGCGTCAAGACGACCCCGTACATGGTAAATGGTGCGTTGACGGATGTGAATTTAACGTCTGGATCGACGCGAGCTCACTTGCAACAGGAGTGTCTCTTGAAGTAGGTGAAACTGTCGTGGAAGGTGAGTGTTGGTTGCGTCCCGAGAAGGATATGCAACATATCAACCTGTCACAATTAGACGCCGTTATCAGGGGAGTCACTGCGGCCCTTCAATGGAATGCAAAGGTGTTGCATTTATTCATGGATTCCGCATGCGTGTATAAGTGGATAGCAGACACTCTTACGGAGAAGGCTGCAAGCGAGATGCTCATTCGTAGGCGGCTAGACACATTGGGAAAGTTAGTAAGTGAATACCACTTATCCGTAGACATACAGCTGGTCAGATCACATCAGAACAAGGCCGATACTTTAACAAGGGTACCCCAAAAATGGCTTGACGCTATTAAGAAAGAGGTAGAGCCGGTAGGACATGTCTGTGTAACATCAGCGAGCAACCATAACTCAGATTTACTAAAATCTGTGCATTGCCAAAGCGGACATCCCGTGTAAAACGGACCCTATATTTCGTGGAGGCAGATTTATCCCTCCGTATCCAAAGCTGCTGTCAGGGCAGTGATCAGAGGATGCAAGGAGTGTCAGTCCATCGACCCAGCACCTGTGCAATGGCAAAAGGACAAGTGAGTGTAAGCAAGGTGTGGCACCGTGTTGGAATGGACACCACCCATTATAACGGATATCACTATTTAACCCTGATTGACTGTGGCCCAACCCGGTTCATTATTTGGCGGCGTCTGCGTCGACAGGATTCCGCAAGCGTCATTGACCACTTGGGGTCATTGTTCTTTGAACGTGGACCTCCGACGGAACTCCTCACTGACAACGACACTGCATTCCGCAGTGGACTATTCAAAGCTTTTGTGGATTCGTGGGGAGTACACCTCAGATTTCGCTGTGCGTATGTCCCATCAGGAAATGGCATAATCGAGCGATGTCATCAGAGCATCAAAAGAATCGCTGCTAGGAAGCAGTGTTCCATAATGGAGGCGGTGTATTGGTACAATATTACTCCGAGAGACAATAATGTATCGCCCTCAACTGCGCCAGCCAACATGATTTATCAGTACAAAGTCCGGCTACGAGGCATTGACACAACGCGTTCAACTGAACGGATAAAAGAATGTGCGCCGTATGACTTGGGCTATCGCGTGTGGGTAAAAGCTCCACATAGCCGGTGTACAACTCGGTACCGGGTGGGGCATGTCACTGAACTAAGTAACTCACGCTCTGTGCTGGTTGATGGCATACCAAGACACATAAAGGACTTGTGTCGCTATGTAGGTACAGATACGTCAACGTGACACTAGCAGTGAGTGCTCAGAAAGTGAACAAATAATTACCATCGGAGGTAGGGCTAGCACCTCTTCAGATGGCGAAGACTGTGTGTGAGGTTGTCAGACCAGAAGAATCCTCAGAACATTCTTCAGATGATGAAGACTCTGCGCATGAGGTTGTCAGACCAGAAGAATCCTCAGAACATAACACACAATCTCCTCCAACAGTCGCCCCGCTCCGGAGAAGCTTAAGAATAAAGAGGCCCGCCCATGAGTGTCACTTATGTGACAGGGGGGAGTGTAGTGAAAGAGATAATCAGGTACCCCGGAAAAAAGTTTGTGTTTTGTGTGCGATCTGCCGAAGAAGGATTAGTAGTCAGCAAAAATCTTATAGCGAAGAAAACGGCAACTTACCTCGTCAAACCAAGCGACAGCGCGTCACGTGTATTCTGTGATGAAAAAAAAAGAAACAAATCCATCGCAGGAGTCGCTAAATTACGGAGCATCGTATCCAGCTGTTGACGAATTAAAAAAATAGGTTCTGCCAATAAAAGCAGTTGGTGTTCTCGATTTGGGGAAGGGAAATTCAGGCATTTTTGGCTTCAGCATTTGTTAGAGAGTGAGTTATTTTCCTGACTGGTTACACGCATAGTGATTCGAGATAGTACTGGCGAATCGAGTTTTCAGCATTTCTTTCTGTCCCCGATATTTGAGTCTGTACTTACGGTGATTTTTCTTTGTGTTGTGGAAGTAATCTGCAACAAATACTTCCTTTGCTTTCAGAACGCTTACACTTACAGTTTGATTAGAAATCCTGTGAATGTAATAATTCTAAAGAAAAAAAAAAACATTCTGGATGACAAAATAAATCTGTATTTATGACAAATTATACTAGTGGCTACTGAAAACTTCTTGTTTCAACCAACAAAAGAGTAGATAGGTTCACCTATTGTCCACTTCACACAACTCCCCAGTTTTTACACAAGAGTAGAAGTTTATCTCTTATTTCCTGTTTAAGATTGGCTTTCTAGTTCCTTCTGAAGTCTACTTCAGCTCTATATTTTCAATGCTTGTCCTTACCTATGCTAATATAACTCCACACAGTAACCCTCTTTGTGCGGCTCTTGGGCCTTGCATTGGGTGAACATTAGTTTTAAAAAAAAAAATCCCATCTCCCCCCCCACCCAATTTTGATGTTTGGTCAGAATTTGGGGTTGCAACCCTCCATAGATGTATAATGTGAATGTGTGTGTGTACCCTAACCAAAAACACCACACAAAAGAGACTCAGTCAAAAATGCTACTCTGAGTTTGTGACTTGATGATCATATAATAATTTGAACTGAGTGTCTTTTGTGGAGTGTTGTTGGTTATGATTGTAGGATTGCTGCTCTGTCTTAGTCAACTTGATTTAGACATTGGGGACTTTGGGTTATTGTGTACGTAGGCATCTGTCTTCCTTTTTTTCTTTTGTTGTTTCAATTTTTTTTTTTTCATTTGCTAGGCTTTTTGTTGGTAGTGTTGGATTTGCAAACTTTACCAATACATTGTTTTATTATATATATATATATATATATATATATATATATTAGTGTGTGTGCATATATACAAGGACTGCTAAAATCACCCAGCTCTATGAAATAATTGTAATTAAATTTGCACACCCAACAATATTAGAATCGCTGATATGTTGGGCTTTAATTCTAACTCCAAACAACATTCAATTTTTTTCTTTTAGTTGTTTAAATTGTTATGAAATAATTATACTTGTAAATGCATGTTTTATGTTTTTTATTGGGGAAATGATATATACATTTTTATATCAAGAACAATTTTAATATATAAAAAAATTTAATATATAAGAAAAAATTTTTTTAAATTTCAGCATCCCCTCTCCTTTGTGCACATGTCTAGTCACATCCATACAAACTTCACTTTAGCTCAATTAAATCCTAAAGGATGAAGGGAATCACACAATTTTTTTTCCAGTTCTTTCGTAAAGAGGTTTTTTATTGTGTTTGTTATGAAAACTTGTTAAGCATGCTTTTTTCTTTCTTTTTTTTTTTTTGAGAGAGAGAGAACTGTCCAGATTGGATTGCAGTAACTGACCCCTAAGTGAGCCACTACACCATCCAACTATTTTGTTTTTTCTTCATTCCGTTTTGTCTCTTATCTCCAGGAGAACGTGACTACATTGCCAATGAGTACCGAACTACAGGGCCCATGGTCACGTTTAAGGATACCCCCACAGGTTCCCCCATACCCACACGACCCATGCAGAAACCCCACGGAGGGGGTATTCTCTCTAAACCTAAGAACATTGACGACAATGGTAGTGAGAGGTCAAAAATTCAAATTATTACCCATAATGGCAGCATCTCATCTGACTCGGAGTAAGTTTGGCTATTGCCAAAATCTTTGAGGTCCACCTACTTTGCCTCTTCTAGCACCCCCTTTTTTTCTGGTGACTGGTTTCCTTCCATTAATCACTTGCCTAAACAAGAAAATAGGTTTTCCTGTTTTTTTTAAAAATATTTACAGGGTTTCATTAAAGAATTCAAATGTTTGTATAAAAACAAATAAATAAGAATGTAAAAAGAATGCTTAGTGTTCAAATGAACTCCTTGTGGGTGCCGTGAAACTGGACATCAGTTACAGAAATCTGTAAGGGAATTGAAATTTGTTCAGGAGTTAGCATCTTTAAAAGTAAGGAAAAGTTTAATTTAATATCAAAATGCTTTTCATTCAGCATACTGGATTCTTTCAACAAAGATGCTTATGGCAGGAATGTGTAACTAGAGGGGGAGGTGGGGAGAGGGTCTTCCTTGGGGAAACTGTATTGAAACAAAAGTGGTTTTAATGTTGGGACACTACTCAGTTGAAGGACCTTTTTGATTTCAAGTAACAAACTCTGGCATACATGGGTTGGCTGAAAAGTTCATAGGCTGAGATATAAATAAAATGTAACTAGACATACTAATCGGTACTAAAAGACATGCAAGTGTACCAAAGATTTTTAGTTGCAGTTTGGACTTAAAGTAGTTCACTGCTGTAGAAATTCAAAGAAAAAACAGATCAGTTTGGTTGGAAAAGTTAATCCTCTTTATTTTGGTATTTCTTTTTTAAGGTCTTATTACAATTAATATATAATATGATAGAGCTTTGGCTTAATCACTTCCTACCTCATTAACAAGGGTGTATGAAATGTTATATTCATTTTAATCTTTAAATTAATTAGCCACATTAAAACTGTATGAAACAGACAAAAGCCATATTGAAACGAATTCTGGTACAAAAATGACATGAAACAAAGTAAACAAATAACTTTTATTTCATTTTATTGTTTAGAATTAAATTAACTGCAGTAATGTTGACTTATTTTGTCATAAATATACTTTATGATTAGAGTAGAAAAGTTAAGACTTAAAAATGTGTGCTATAGCAGCAGGGTTAGGTTTAACATTTTGTATAACTTGGCTATAATATCTAAAAATATCAGATTAAATTTATTAATTTAATTATGATATTAACTTTACATGACAACATTCTTAAGAAATGATTTTTCATTCATTTTGTGGAATAAAATATCACGTTTGCTCTTATGTTTTTAAATGGTAAACTAAAATTCAACATTTTAATTAATACTTTTTTTAGATAGAAAAATGCAAATTACTCAAAATATCAATATATTAGTTCTTATGAATGATAATATAGAGAAAAATATTAAATTAGCTTTATGAAACAAATGACAGCATTTTAAAATAAACTTTGCAGTGTAAAAACAGAATCAAAGAAAAAAATATTTGGAAGAAAAAATCTGTTAAAAATGAAACATAAAATATTATTAAAATTAACTTTCTTGGAAGGAACTAACATTTATAATAAAAACAAGAAAAAATTGGATTAATAAATTATTCCTGCAAAGTAAAATTAAAATGTTATATTTTGGTACAAGAACGTGGTAAAAATTCAAAATACTTTTTTGTCTGTTAGAAACAAAATACAAATTACGCAAAAATAAAGTTGATCACTAGTCTATGAATTTTTTTATTCATAAAATAAATATTAGCTTTATGTGAAAAATGTTAAATTTCAAGTAACAGGACCAGGTTTCCAAAATTAAAGTTTTTAATGAAATTTGTTTTTGCAATGAAAATATAAAATAATGTAGCAGGTCCAAAGGAAATAAAATAAATAAATTTTATACTTACTTTAATTAAATAAGCTAAAGTTATTCCAAATGTAAAAAATAAAAATTTCTTAAACCAACTACAGCAGTGAACTACAACCAACACAAGCTGAAACTAACAAAAAAGAAAAAAAAAAAAAACTTTGCTCCCAGTGGAACAAGATTTGAGATAGTCCTCCAGTTCTAGGCGAGGGATGCATGACACAGCTTTAAATAAAGATTGCTATGTTCACTAATTGGTATATTCAGCTTTTAAAAAATTATAGAAAATGTTTTATTTTTAATTTGGTCTTTTGTGATCTTTAGTAAATAGGTAAATGTTTTATAATTACCTATCTTAGTTACTCAAGTAAAGCTTTTTCTGCATTTACATCACAACTTAGGATTAAAGGGAAATAAGCAGGTATAAGAGCAGGTAAGCAATATTGACATTTTTAAAAGTATATTTCGCAAATCTAAAATTTGGGGGATAGTTTTGGTAATAGGCACAAACACTAGGGGATAACATTTATTTTGAGTGAAGAATGAAAAGATTTTATTATCCGTTTATTGTTTGTTTAAATGACATCTTACTTGAGTATTTTCGAAGTCTCAATATGCACAATATATGAATGCTTCCTTATATACAAAAGTATGCAGAATAGCTAGAGAAACAAACAGCATCAAAGCACAATACAATGTAAAGAAAATTGACTCACATAATTCCAGGTATAATTGTTAGTAATGGGGGAATAAATGCTCTTAATTATAAACTTTTGGTTTGTTTGGAAATTTATGTCTGATTTTTGGAGAGGAAATAAAAACTTGTTCAAATGTCACAAAACATTAAAAATCTACAATGAAAGTAATACTTTTTTGTTGTTGAAAGAATATGGAATTAGTAAACATTTAACGAGACCTAAATGTTAATTTATTAATTAAATTATATTTTATATTCACTTTCACTATTTTTAGTCCATATACATTAAGATGTTTTATTTCATGAATTCTTCAGATTAGCATCCCCTTTGGCACCACCTTTTTCATGGCTTCCATTCACATTTAATATCCTTTCTTACCTAACGCCTGCTTCAGCTGCTTTTACTAAAACAATCACTAGTGGCAATTTCCGTCATGGTGTTGGTTGATTTTATTTATTTTTCATTTTTTTTTTTTTTTTTGTGGTGGCACAATAAAAAAAAAAAAACAAAAAATCTCGCTTTTTAAAATGGCTTAGCCACCATTTCAAATTTTGGATTCTCAAATATTTTTTCTTTTTCTTTTTGCAGTTTCAATAACCAATTCACCGATTCAGTATGAAAAAAATAATCCATTTTACTAAATCTTCCTGTCTTGTGACTAACGCAATAAAAAAAGTATTAAATTATACTGTTTTCTTGAACTCAAAATCTAAAAGTTACAATTGATAATCGCAAAACTTAAATCTTCCATTACGAAATTATTTAGTTTATATTCAGGGGAGATAATCCATACTAGCATAAAAAATAACTAGTTTTTAGAGAATTAGCTCCCCTCATTACAAGATAATGTGATCGAACATCATTTAAATATTACTTTTTATTAGTTATAATTGTTAAGTTTTCTGCATTATATGATTTTATTCTTTTTGAAAACTATTTCAATTAATAAAAGAACTGCATTCTCATTTTGAATTAAGAAAAAAATTAACTTATAGTGTCAGGACGGAATTTGTGACTGGGTTATCTCTCTTGCACAGTTCACACGCAAACTAAAGATCATGGCAACCAATTGATTTTTCTTTTTTTCTTTTTTTCATTTTTTTTCTTTTTCTTTTTCTCCAGGGTTTAGCAGATGACCGAATTTTAATTTTGGGTAAGGAAAAGAAAGCTATATATCTTCCCTTCATTACCTAATACCAACATGTCATCCCTTATTCACATTCAATCCGTTTCCTTTCATTTTTGTAACAGCAACCTGGACATTATTTAGATATAATACATTTTCATTATTTTCAAATTTTAGACACCTTTTTAATTTTAAGCAACATCTTTCATATAATTGTTTATTCTATCACTTTTTAGGGAGAATAAACAAGGGAGATAACCTTTAACAACGATTCTTATGTTTATATAAGATTTGTTTATAATGAGTTATTCATAGATAGGATCTATTAAAGAATTGTCAAAAAAAAAAAAAAAAAAAATTATCAAGATATCTTCTGAAGAAACATGATTATTTTCTTATGTTAAAAAAGCAGACAAGGGACTTTTAAAATTCAGGTTATAATTCAATAAAGAAAAAAAATATTGTCTATATATTTTTTCCCAGAACTTTGTGATATTTTTTGTGTTATTTTTTAAAGTTTTGGCAGTGAATTCAATTGTTATTCAAGGTAATTTGTAGATCATCATGAAGGCAGTGAAAACAGTTTATTGCACACTGACAGTGATAGGAACCTCAGCTGGGAAAGTAACTATTTTTTCTCATTAACTTTAAAATAAATGGAAAATAAATAAAATTAAAAAAAAAAAAAAAAAATCTTACATTGGAGGGAGTGGTAAAGTTTTGAAGAAAAACTCAAAGTTAAATCTGTCATAAGTTTTAATAAGTTAAACAAAAATGATAAAAAAAATACAAAAACCAAAATAACTTGAAAATGTTCAGGTTTCGCTGTTCATGTTTGCCAATAACTTGAATAAATCCTTAAGTTATAATATTCCTTAGGTGCTTGTTGAAAAAACCCCTTGTCTATCAGAAATGTTTTAATATTAAATGCAGATAACATTCAAGCCATCAAAACCCTTTTGTTTTAAAGAATATTAAGTCACAAGCATGTCAACTGTTTGCAGCATTTGTGTATAATGATCACAATTTTGCGTCAAAATCAAAAGCCATAATGTGAGTAGATATATAATATTTGTTTATAATAAAAAAAAAAAAAAATAAGGAACAACTATAACATTAAGCACTTGGATTTCTTTGTCTTGGATTCTTTTAACTCAGGCAATAAATTGAATAACAAAGATAATATGTATATATGGAGATTTTTTTTTTTTTTTTATGTAACTTACTGTTTGTATAAGCACTTTCCCAAGATCACAATAAATTGCTCAAACTTAAGTTGTTAAATATTTTGTTTTTAAGTAGAGAATTTGACATAGGAGTAATCTATTCTTCCAATCAAATTTACTTGATTCATCCATACTTGAAAACTAGCATGCATCTGTATGCAGACATATTTCATATTATATCACTTTTATTATTGGGGATATACATATACATTGTTGCATGAGCTGCTGTTGATGGCTGAATGAAGGCAGTTACTTCTAATCCCCTTTAGGGGCATAGGGAAAGTGATGTTTTGGTTGACAGCAATCAACAAAAAGAGCAAATGATCCTTTGCATGCCTAAAATGAATAAAACATCATGCAAATTTGAATACAATTTAATAACAACAATGTTAACAAGTAAAAGAAAAAAGGTGCTCTTAGAATGGCTGCTGTGTTCCCATTGGTTAAAAAAGGTTATGTGGTGTGCTTTCTACTATGTTTGCATGAAGCAATACCAAATCTGCTATTATGTGTATTTTTTAGACTTAATGAAATTGTAGTTGAAGAAGGAATTTGAGAATGTATTTCTATTTATTTATCTGTGTATTTTCAAAGTCCCAATAACATTCATGCAAAATATATGAATGCTTTTCTACATGCACAAATGAGAAGTTGGTTTGTACATAAAGATATATTTGCTTGACAAGGTTAGAAAGACTTGTAGTTTCATCTCCAATTAAAACTCCCTTGAAGGTCACAACATACAATGTAACTAATGAAGGCTGAAAAGCAAAGACAAGAAGAGTTGGATATTATCAAGTTTTGTGGTGTTAATGTTGTAATATTATTGGTTTTTATATTTTATTAATCTTTATTTTAGTTCACTTTATCAACCAACAACTGAAATTGACAGACATTTTTTCATGTCACTTCATTGGTTTTTGTTCTTTTGTTTTAAGTGTTTTTTTTTTTTGCATGTGTTGTATTTCATTGTTTTATACACGGCATCTTACATTATAAGCCATTTTTAATCTTTGCTAATTTTACACAAAGAAATGAAGAGATTAATGGAAATATTTGCATTAATAATGTGGAGGATATTTCATACAATATATATAAATAATGGTTGACTCCATGTCAATCATGATGTATCGATAATTTTATGAATTCTCCCAGATTTTATAAGTTTCAAGATGTGACTCCCAAGTCACCTTGGTGGTCTCAAACTTAAAAAACACTAATGGCTTACAGCCACATCATGTTGAAACACCTGTTATCATAAAATCACTAAAATTAAGCAACTACAAGCCTGGTCAGTACCGAGATAGGTATCTTAGTAATACCAGGTGCTGTAAGCTTAGATTTGCGGGTGAGGTAATGAATAATGGCTCGTAATTGTTAATCAGAGAGCTAAGTTCCACTTCCAGTTGGGTTCATTATATTCACTTCTGTGCAAATCGCGTTTGGAAAGGTATTGCTTCACCTCTTCTCCCTCCAGCTATGGGTTAATTAGTAAGACTGGTTTCATTATTATCTAGAAAAAAAAAAAACGCCTACAAAATATTTAGATTTCGGCATTGTCTTTAAAACCCCTTTAATTCAGATATTTAATAGATACAAAACTCTTTTTCTGGAAGTGTTGTGCTTCTTAAATGACAGCTCTACATGTGCCTTCAAGATACATGGATCCACTTTACAACATCTAATTCTATTCCAAAAACATTGTAACAGATCTGCCTTATGGATGTCTTTACCTGTGAAAGTTTTTCTATTAGTGGCCTTTGAGCTAACTGCTTGAGAAGTGAAAAGAAATGTTGAAAAATCAGTTTTTGTGTATTCTGTTTCCCTCATCTTGTGCTTTTCAATACTGCTATAACATCTAAAAATGTCATAGCTTCATGAAAACCCACCCATTATTTTTTTTAAACACTACTCTTTTGATATGGGATACAAATTAGTGAGAAAAAGTCCTTAATTTGCCTTTATCAAACTTGCATCAGTTATCCAGGATCAATGAAATTCTGCACAGTTCGGTGATACCTGCCAAACAATCTTTGCAATTTCCAGCATTGTTTTACCTTTTACAAGCTCTGGAATGATTAACCAATTCTCTTTATTCATCAAATCAGCCTCATAATACATCTTAAAACTTCAAACTTGTAATATGATTATTAATTCAGGAAATTTCATACAAATGGCCTCCATCAGATCAAGATTTTCATATCGATGTCATGCATGGTACCAAACCTGTTCAGAAATATCTAAACTGTCAGCTGTATACAACTGCTCCTTAAGATCAATGGTGAAAAATGACTGAGTGAATGAGGCCTGTAGGTCTTAGTGAAGACCAACCTTCTTTGAACTTTGTGGACTGATGCTACAGAATCACAAAAAAAAAAAAAAAAAAAAAAAAAAAAAAAACTGTACCAAATAACAGAAACTAGAATTTTCAACAACGGCAATAACTAAAATGCACATGTAACTTGAAGAGAAAATAATGACAATCAAGATATTGATATCCCACACTACTTCAAATAAATGGTGAGAAAGGAAACTCCCATTAATACTGGAAAGACCAGTAACAGATTCTGGGCAAGAAACCAACTTGAAAAATTGTTCCAATAGAAAGATTTTATAAATTTCAACCAAAAGTAGCATTGATTGCTTGGTCAATGAATGCTGAATGTTTCCTTATAGGGAAATAGCTAATATTACCATTTGTCTACCATTGTGCAGTATGAACAGGCTTTTATTCTAACTGCAGAAATAAGCCTTTAGATTCCAATTAATATTTTTATATATCAGTAAACTTGTGGCTAATAATGTAAGCGATTGTGTGTGTGTGTATATATATATATATATATATATATATATATATACACACACACAATATTTTTTAACCTCATATTCTGAATTAACATTTTTAAAAGAATTTGACAGTAATCAGTAGTGTTTTTTTTTAATCTATTGAAAGTATTTAAAAACATTCATATTTGAGTAACAATTATAACTGCAGAAAGCAATTTTGAAAAATAACCTGAACATGAAATTAATTTTATTTGTAACATAGCTTCCTTTTCTATGAAAATTTTCATTGTAATTGTTCTGATGAAGTTTCCTCTTTGGTGCTTAGACTTTACAAGTTTAAGCAACCAGGTCTCATCATTTTACATTTAAAATATCTAGATGTAACCATAAGTTTTATGCTAACAGTATCTTCTCTGAAACTTATCACTTGTGGAACTTTCTTCTGGTTTTCCAATCATTTTCATTCTGATCTTCAATTGCAATATCAATCATTATCTTCTGTCTTCTTAATTCCTGTTCTTTTATTGTTCTCTCTCCTTAATGTATTCGTTTTCTCATTCTCAGTAACTTCTGGTGTCTTAGTGGCTTTATTGCCTTGCATGGGCTGACATGATTAAAAAAACAAAAATAACTTGGAATAAGAAATTTCTTTGTTCTGGAGCAGCTAATAAAAATAGTCCACAATGACAGGTCTTGTAACTATTTTTTTTTTTAAATGCCATGTCCTTTCAGGAAATCAGTAATCATGGTTCTCTATAGATTCCTTATCAATATCTGTGAAGAATTGTGCCTTCTTGAGAAGGACAGTGGATTAGCTTCCTATTGCCTTCACCATGGTTTTGAATTCAGTTTTCATCTTTTTGACTGGTTGCCAATCAATTCTAGAGAGCCAGTCTACTCTCCTATTTAACCTATATTTAGGGAGAGAAGAGATGGATTCCTGTCTTTCCCAAGAGTATCAGTGCAAGAGTAAATGCAACAGACCGAGAATTTGGCTCACTGGTTCCATTTTTTGATCTGATAAGTTATGTATATGCTGTAATGAAAATAATAGAATTTAATTTTCCTGCTTAAGTGTTAGAAACTAGTTATTGCGTATTTATATATTTTAAACCACTATCGTCATCTTGGTAGTTAGTCACAAGGTACCTGTCATAGTTGGAAACCTTCTTGGAATTTCAAATTGAAGTCTTTATATAACACGGGTTGTTGTGCCATGGGTGATACACTGAAATCAGAGAGGTCAATGGCGCCATGACATGTCCCAGTATTGTGTTTGTTCCAACTGTTGTGCTAAGCCCAAGGAGTCCATTATTTTATGGCATGGCTTCAAGTAGGTGGGGGGAGGGGCAGTCCTTTCTTTGAGGCAACATGTAAGGTGGATTTGTTTACTTTCTTCTAGCCTTTGCCTAAAGAGGCAGTACCTACAAGGCAGCAGGCTGGTTTGAATTCAGAATTTCCTTTTCCTAGACTGGTTGCCACCCAACACTATAGAATTCTATGCTGCTATTTTAACTATCGCTTGGGGGAGGGAGGAGAGAAAAAATTTCCTCAGGGTATTATCATGTAAACGAACATAATGAGCTTGAATGGAATTTGAACTCAGTTCTCCAGTTCCTCAATCCAAGCTGCTAACTCCACTATGCCACCCCTCCACATGGGTAATGTGTTCTTATTCTTGGGCAGATAACTCATGTTAGTTAATTCTGTTATTTTGTGCTTTGTAAATTTTTCCATGTGATTCTAGAAAAGAATTCATGTTGTTAGTACTTTTGAAAGATTGTTTTTTTTTTTATCATTTCATGCCAAGCAAAGCAATAAAGCCATTAAGATGTAAGGAGTTGTTGAGTGTTACAGAATATGAGAAAAACATTCAGGGAAGGAAACAATGAAGAATGAGAACTGAGAAGATAACGATTGGCATTGCATTTAAATTTTTGAAGATCAAAATTGAGTGGGAAGCAAGAAATTGGAAGAGAGTTCCACAAACAAGAAATGGGATAGAAGAAACTGTTAGCATAGAACTTATGATTGTACCAGAGCAGCTGTTGAGATATTTTACCAATATTTATATTACACTGATATAGAATATAGGAATCTTTATTAAAGGGTGGGTGATTCTGCAAATGGTAGAAAGCAACTTTCATTTGTCAGTATTTCAACACAACGTAATATTCATACAATTTTTATGCTGTCAAATGTTTTTAAAAACTGTTTCCTTCAATATGCCAATAAGTGAATATTTTGTAATATCCTTGTTTTTATAGATTGATTATTTATATTTTTGTTTTGTTGACAATTGTATTTATAACATAAAAGCACATCTTTCTTTTTAAGATTAAATTGGATAAATATTATATAAACATTACCAAAAATGAAAGTAGTTAAAATGAAAGAAATGTCATAGGAAAAACTGTCCTTTTGACACTCCATTTTATTGTGGGCACAGAGGTCAATGTTTACCAATATTTTAATGATTTTTCAACAAACACGGATTTTTCAACAAACACGGATCTACATGCCCACAAAAAAAAAAAAAAAAAATGGAGTGTTTAAAGGACAGTTTTTCCATTGATAAAGCTATCAATTTTTAAGAGACATTCTTCCCATGTTGATTTCGTGAGGAAATGGAACATATTTTCAGTGACTTTACTGAGTGACCCAAGAATGTGAAGGTTATATTTTAGCCCATTTCAGGAAATAAACATGGAAGAACATTTACAAAAATGTCATCAAACCAATCTTCAGAAATGCCAACATACAGCTTGACTATTCTGGGTTTGGTTTGAAATTCAAACAAATATCACATGAAGAAGGTCAGAGCATACAATGGCCGAAATGTTGTGAATATGACAAAGATGAGGACAATAGTCCACATAGTGTAAATAGTAAAGAAAATGTATAAATTCACTTTCATAGAAACTGTGTAGACTAACTACATTCCTTAGTTCTAGCCTTCACAGCTAAGACCCACTATGCCACACCCATTGTAGTGAATCACCATCCCTTTGTATTGTATTGGTGAGATCCAAGTTTCACTCAAGCAGCTTCTTCCCACAAAACTGGTGCTTTGTGGAACCAATTCCAAAGGGGATGCTTCCTCGATCACTACAATCTTAACCTGCTCAATTCTAGGGTTAACTGTTATCTTCTTCATAAACTGTGCCTCTTACTCTGTAACCTCTACCTCAAGTGGTTCTTGGGCCCTTGTACAGGGTGAACATCATTGTAAAAAAATATTAAATTTTAATTGTTCTCCCAAGAGCAGACCCCTCATCCAATGATATGTTCCCATCATAATCTACCATATTTCACTGCATATATGTTCTGATGAATTAGAGGGCTCTATCCAAATTTTGAAGGTAGAAAGAAAAGTTTTTTTTCCTTATATTTCACAGCCTTCCCTGCTATCCCCAAATTTACCCCCCCGAATAGCATATTTCAGCGTGAAAACCTGACTAATCATGTCAAATTTATTAGAGACTGAGAGGAAGTACCAATTTTATGGTAACTATTTAGAATGTAATAATTAGAAGAGAAGTTAGTGTGCAAAATACCACTGAAACAATCTTATTGCAGCTTTGAAATCCTCACAAATCATGACAAACACATCACAAACCAGGATGGAGCTCTAATTTTAAATAAGTTACATGTAAATTTGGATACAGGAATAAGGTTAAGTTTGATTTATGTCTAGGTTAAAACATATGACAATGTTTGCCATACTGGTAAATCCTTAAACCAATATTTTAGATTATTACAAGCACTAAGTTTACAGTGTAAAATTTGTCAGAAGTAATGTTCTCACAAAATTAGCTAACTTATAACTCCTGTCATCGACCGTCGATTTATAGGATGCAGGTAGGTTTTTGGAGATATTTTATAGGAAAAAAAAAATTGTCTTATAAGCAGCAAAATATATAATATCTATTCCCCCTTAACTCTTCCAAGAGCAGATCATCCAACCTTGCTCTTCACAAACAATTCAAGAGCAATAACTCCTCTTAAATTCAAGGGAATTAACTCCTCTTAAAAGTTCATTCTTTTCAGTTTCTCAATGTCACTCGAGATGAAGTAATGCTAAGTATCATTATTTTGATGATGGCAAACATTTTTTAGGTATCCGAGAAACTTAAAGCAGCCTGGTAACATTTGTAGAACATATCACATTTCTATACAAACAGTTCAAGGTGCACTACTGTCCAAAACGCCAGCACCCAAAACTTTCAACCAAAAATCAAGCACTATTTTCTTCTGGCTTTTCACCAATTTGTACAATATTTGTTACATATTCTTCTCCTTGACTCACCTATGAACTGTTTTCTGTGCTGGAGCTTTCCACTTATCACTTTCTTGCCTTGACAGAGCTCAAAAAGGCAATGAATTATTTTCCACTCTGTGATCCCTTTTCTACAGACGATATCTAGCGATAGAGTAGGAAGTGGTTTGCTATTTCATATCAGATGAGCTACATTAATTAGTTCCACCAGTTCAGACCATCACAACAGCTAATACCCATCAGGCCACATACACTGCAATGAAGCATCTTCTATTCCCTTTGTATCCTGTTAGTAAATAAGGAAGTTCCATTCCTAAGAATTGCTACTTTGTGGAATAAACTCTTAAGAGGACAACCTAGCATCTCGTCACTTTCTCCCGCCACTGTAACATAGCTTTTGTGTCTTTTCTATAAATATTTTCATAATTATTCTAATGAGCTTTCCTCTTTGGTACCTGTAGAAAATGGCTTACCTCCTGGAGGAAAATGGATTTGGATGTGTCTCGTGTGTAAAAACATTCCCAAAATTGAAAATGGTGGCTTTACAAGTTATATAATTAGGGGACTACACCCCAGAAAAATGATGACAGTACCTTGACTTTGTGAATTTAAGTGTAGTACTACATTGGCAGCTAGGTCTCATCATTTTACAATTGAAATTGCTAGATGTAACTAAGTTTTATGCTAACAGTTTCTTATTTCACACTTATTGCTTGTGAAACTCTTTTCTGGCTTTCCAATCAACTTTGATCTTCAAAAATTTAAATGCAACATCAATCATCCTCTTTTGTCTCTTTGAATCCCATTCTTTTATTGGCTTCTCCTCTTAAGATTCCAATTTGTTCAAAAAACAGAATATATTAAAATAATTCCTTTCATTACAAGTTACTTTTTTCTTAGAATGCTTAAAATGAACATTTTTATTAAACTGAAAAAAGGTACATGGTTTTTAGTAGACCCTTGGCATCAAGGTAAACTGTAAATGATTTGTTCTCCACCACCACAATATTTGATACTTCCTCCCACTCTACTAAATCTCAATTTTCATAAGGTAGTATTCATATAAAATACAAATTTCATTGTAACCTAATTATGTACAATAATGGATCATATGCAATATAGGAGAACAATTCAAGTAGAAAAATTGAAATAAATACAATATATCTAAATACAAATTAGAGACATGTCATAATAAATCATGCCATCTTAAATAAATAAGCAATGTTTTGCAACAATTTTTAACATCAACTTGAAATTTCTCCTGTTAAAAAGTTCATGAATTTTAACACATTCAACATCATGGATAAGTAGAGAATTTTATATAGTGTTTTTTTTTTGCAACTTAGCATGAGCAAAACAAATTCACAGACAAAAAAGGACCCCAGAATATCAAAATCCACAAAAATTTGTTATCCTTTAATAGTAGTGCTTAGTTTAATTTGTAATGTATATAAATGTAAGTAGAAAAAAAAAGCAAATGATAAGATAGGGTCACAAAGCACTGCCCTTGGTCCCCCTATAAAGCTCCTACCAGTCGAGAGTGGGTAGTATACACTGGCTCTGGTGGAGAGCCATGTTTACTTACATTCTGAAGGGACATAGCATAGATGAATACTTTGAATTCAAAACTGAAGATGGCAAATGGAAATCACTTCACTTTCTCAATGAGTCATGGCAATTCACAGATAAAGAAAATAAAATAAAGGAATCTGTAGAGAGCCATGATCCCCTATATCCTAAAGAGTCATAGTACTTAGAGTTTGTCAGTTGTATTAGAGATGTGCTTTTTATGTTATACAAATTTCAGTTGGCAAATGTTTTCTTTTTTTTTTTTTACTGTGACCAGAATGTTGTTTAATGTTGTTGTGACATTGTGTTGTGATCTTTTCCTTCCAGATGCAGTAACAGTACGACCGTTTGACCAGTGAGCTTCTAAGGTTCTGTAATGCGTGTTGCTAAGCAACTAGCCAGGGTTGAGTGACAACCCAGGCTGTGATTCCAAAGCAGATGGAACAGCAAGAACATTGAAATAAATGAAACCAGAATTTTATGTAATAATAGCTCTTGCCCTCTGCTTGGAGATTCCACATTGTAAATGGGAATCTTATTTAAACTGAAGAGCTCTGAGAATGAAAAATGTGGTGAAAAGCTCAATGCAAAAAAAACATTCTTTCCTGTTTTTTTTTTTTTTTTTTTAAAATTTGGTAAAAAAATGGTTATTAATGTCTCCTGTGGAGTCAAAGGAAAGATAATCATTCCAGCTGGCTTAGCCTCACCAACCATGGTTTCAATCTTCTTCATGGACCCTACTGCCAGTGTCTCCCTATTTAAGTGCATTTGTACATTTTTGTTTCTCCTTTTCAACTCTTTTTCCAGTTGTTGCAGTCAACAAATCGTAAAGTAATGTACAGTATTTCTCTAAAAAAAAAAAAAAAAAAATTGACTTAAATACTTTTTAATGTAAAATAGAATCAGAAAGAAAAATAAAAAAGGAAAAAACAAAATGGTAAAAATTCTCAAAAAAAAAAAAAAAAAAAAAAGTGCGAATATAATTAAAAATAA